>MU224254.1:6281438-6293880 GCA_018584345.1 Thuja plicata | reverse complement strand
TCCATTTTAACATGGTATCAGAGCAGGTTTAATCCATTTTTGAGTTCATAGGTTTAAGCGATTATTATATCTCGGAGCACTCCAATTCGGAGACTCATTTTATTAATTTGAGAGAGTTTCATTTTGGATTCTAACATTTCTGGTGCTCTATGCATAGGAGGGTGCCTATTGATCTAGGGTTACAAATCAAAAATATAACTATCAGTAACACTCACCACTCTTCCCCTTGTGGAGGAGATCTTGAATGTGCTCCCTGGATGGACCCTCTATTGCAACCTTCTCTACATGATGAACAATATCCTCAACGCAACCACATGACTTAATGACCTCATCTTGTGACTGAATGGACCGATCCTGGGTCTGTAATGCCTCTTCTCGAACAATATATACCTCATCATAGACCATCTGAGCCTCATCTCGCTGTCTCAAAAGAGTGGTCCCGGTTCCCTCAACTGGCCTATCTCTGTTTGTTCTTGTTGTAGATGTGTCCATTTTTGTGCCATCTATGCCTATAAGGTGTAAATCTATTCCTATAAAGAGACAACTTGTGGTCGTGCAACTTGTGACTATGCTACTTGTCATTGTATAATCTATGACTATGTTGGTCATGGATGTGCTAGCTATGGTCCAATCACATTGACCTGGGGCATCACCTACTATTGTGGTGTTGGGGAAACCTTTGCACCTCTACCATGTGGGGTACCTTGTGCACCTCTGCCTCATGGGTCACCCTATATGGGTCCTCTAGATCCCCTATCATAGAGATCACCTCCTCTCCTTGGTGTTGGCTGAGGATCCCATCTTCACCTCCATATTCACCATCACCTCCACCTCCACCACCATCATCCCTCTATCATCTGCAATGTGTCTCATCATCCTCAAATGTTAGCCTGGGCTCATCTAGAGCTGATAACTAGGAAAATGGGTGAGATGTGAACCATTGATCATACTGCATTGTCATGGTTGCATCTACAATATGCTCTAACAATGGCCAAGCATGTGGCCCTAGTCTCGAATGCTCCAAGTATGTGATCTTAGCCTAGATTGTTGGTCCCTTATATGATCTGTCCTTTTGTGAACACACATAAATGGTTGTACTCCATGGCATCCCCTGGACTCTACCATATTGTTTCTAAACTCATGAACTAATGAACCTATCAATCACATATGTTGTCCTACCAATCAAATATCTTGAAATGAAAACAAAGGGCATCTCCAATGCATCCTCGGACCAAGGCTCACAATCCAAGTAGGGACGTCAAACCACTGCATCAATATTATCCAAAGATCATCTCCAAAACTCTAATTTTTCCAGCTTATGCTGGACAGGAGCAAGAGCATACATATGGACATAAGGGTGAACCACAGGATGATGCATCTCTACTATGAATGACCGAGTCACAAAGATATTCTCAAACACCCACATCTTTAATAATCGTACTCTAAATAAAAAACTAGCCCCATGATCATAAACAACTTGATGAAGATCACGATATAAGTGAGCTAGCATGCAAGAGCCCCAAACATACAGTGTTTGATATGCTAGCATAGTCTCTAGCACTCTGTCCCATCGAACGTAAAACCCACGTGACCTCTTGTCGAGAATCATGAGAAATATCAATTCTATCAACACTGATGGTAATGAATCATAATAATGCAACATATCCACCCAAGGAACACCTAATCTATTAATAGTGTCATCATCAAAAGCATGTCGCAAGGCATGGATACCTGAATCTCCCTCAACCTTATACTCCACTAACTCTCCCATAGCTGGGATGGAGATAATCTGATAGACATCCTCAAGTGTTACCATCATCTTGCTGGTGGGAAGATGAAAGGTATTATGCTCACTATGCCATCTCTCGACTAGAGAAGTCAATAGTCCCCTATTAATCATATACTGGGGAAAATAATGGAGTGAAGCCAATCCACATGCACTAATTATATCACCATCAACCTGTGATAGTTAGACTATCATAACAAAGGTATTAGGATACTGACCCCACATCTGAAGAGCATCTAAGTCCTATAAAAATATCATATCAAATAGTCAATAATTTTACACTTGATCAAACATCAAGAAAACAACACATCAAGTCAGACACCTAAACTTAAGCAACACATCATCATCTAATCTATCCTATCTATCAACATGTGATTCTCATCTATCATGAGATCATACATCAAAATCAATCAATCAATCAGAACATATCAAACTATGAATCTTTAGAACACATCTAGACTCACATTTATCATGCATCCACACATTGAATGTACATAAAAAATGGGATTACATCATTCATCAAGGCTGAATTCGAACAATGGTGCATCACATACTTCAAAAAGGGTCTCAAACATCCAAGGCGCTAAAAACATTTTCAAATGCGCTAAACTCCAAAGGGAAGGCACTAATTTATGGAAAGCACTAAAATAATTATAAAAAGTACTGGACTCTGGGTCGCATGCGCTAACTTTCTGAAAGCGCTAATCTTCACATTGAATGCGCTAAATTCCTCACCAAAAATGCTAGACTCATAGAGGCACTAAACTATTTTGAGGAGCTGCTAAACCTATAATCAAAAGTACTAAATCTATCATGTGCTAACCTAGATATTAGATGCGATATTCAAAATCCTACAAGCACTAAACCTATCACATACCTAGGCGCTAAATCAGAGGTCAAAAGTGCTAGGCGCTAGTTCGTATGCGCTAGGGGAATTTTCAAAAGTGCTAAAATCTTTTAATTTTTTTAAAACATTCTAAAAAATGTGCAAAAATGTCAAACAACAGGTCAATGACTAGGGTACATACCGGGGGTTCATACTCGACTAGCCTCTAGAACCATTAGAATCTCTCAAAGTGGTGTGTAGCAAACAAAACCAACATCTTCACGATTGGGAGCCTAGAAGAATGTTGACAAATTATCATAAGGCAATAGTAACAATGAGGATAAAAATACCCCTTTTCACCATTTAAACCTCATTTTCACCCCTTTTTATCCTAGGAAACATCAGGGAAGGGATAATTATTTGTCTCCCCTAGAATTTTTTTTTACAAATTCTCTTCTATGCATTAAATTTATCTGGACATGAATCGTTATTTTTTGAAACAAACCCATTTTTACCAAAGATTCAAAAATTTCAAAAGATAGGGAAAATTTCACAAATAGTCCAAAACGTCTTAGTTTTTCCTCAATTCATCTCCAAAGGGGGAAGCATAATAATTAATCTCATATGTGGCATCATGAACACCTATCTGCACCATGATAAAAAACTTACAATTTTATCAAAAATTTTGACAATAGGGGCGATCAACACGATCTTCATTTCATTTGATAGCAAATCAGACAGGGACATTCCATGACATTCTTTGAATCAACATCTTGATCACACATTGATAACACATTGGAAACCTAATCCTATTTGATGACTTATTCATTTATGTTGGATCATTAATTCCAACATCATATCCATATACCTGAAATTAAAATTGTTTACAATAAAATCACATCTCAAGTTGCTAATTGCATCCATATGTGTGAAGTACAATCTATTGATATACCTAGTCTTGCACAACAAATCGCTCGATCACATTACAAAGTGTGATCGTGCAGCCAGACCTAGAATTTGATGGCCGCAATGACCTTCTTTTTGATGAATAGTTCCTTTCCTATTAAATAAACATAAAAGTTACATATTCACAAAAAAGGGGCCAGGGGATATAAAAATCACCTCGCGAGAGTTCACTCGGCATGAAGCCGGAAACATAAACTAGAAACTATTCATAAAAAAAACTTATAAATCCTTCAGGCTGCAAGAGAAGTGCTAGACGAAGGAGGAGGATCCCTATCATCAAATCCTCAGGCATCCCTGGGATTGATAGGTGGGTCGGGAACTGACCAACCATAAACAACATCTTCATTATCTTTATCTTTCTCCTCCGCCCGAGGCGGAGAAATAGCCAGAGCCAGGCAAGGGAAGGACCACTTGGAGGTGCTGGTCACTTGCCAAGTAGAACCACTATGAACAATAGGAGCATCAGGAGGGGTAGACATAACCGGTGCCGGATACCAACCAGAGGCGCAGCGGGGCAAAGAAGCTGAGCGATGCCACCAACCATCATCGCCAGTGGCCACCCCTAGTAGAGTGGTGGCAGGGAGCCTGCAACTGCGAGTGCGGGAGTGGCGAGCCGAAGAGCTGCGGCCACGGTGATGACCCCTGGGTGGAGTGCAATCCATAGAAACTGAGTCAGGAGGCACTCGAGAAATCATATAGGGAGCATTCCCCCAATGATTGAGCAACTCCCGAAGGTGGGCCAGCACCAGAGCCACTTTATTGGCTTGCACTTGAATTTGCATCATATCATTATTACATATACAAGATTTATTATACAAAGCAACATTTATATCAAGAAAGCTGTGAGTGAAAAGAACAAAATTCCTTTCTTTCCATAGAGTGAACAAAATCTCCATTCTGAAAATATGGCAAATCTGGGTAAACTTGGAAGGAAGTCTCAGAGACTCTCCTAGGACAATCATATGCCAAGAGAAGGGCTCAGGATGGAAAGGTTTAAAAAATTATGAATCCATTGCCAATACTGTTGAGCTCTCCTACAAAACCAAAAAATGTGCAAAAAAGACTTTGGGTTCCCACAAAAGGGACACCAAGGATCAGGAACACCTAGATGTTTGAACCGAGGGCCTAGAGGAAGACCTTGGAAAATAAAACACCAAGCGAAGAGAGCTGTCGTGGGCTCAGTAATAGTAGACCATATGATCTAGAAACAAGAGCTCTAGTGGTAAGGAGAAGAGTGCAAATGCCACCTCTGGTTAAGAGTGTCCACCATAGGAAGATGAGGAGACAACCATCTATAGCCCATCTTTAGCTTGTAGTTGCTGAAGGGTGTGGAAGGGTACCATTTCTAGTCTTTCCACCAGGGTCAAATAGACTGAAAACCCATCTTATGTAAAAAATGATCTGGAATGGTAGAGACCAATAGATCAAAAGTCTGACAATCTAGATGAGCTAGACAGAATTGGACTTCCACGTCTTCCCAATAACGGAGGTTCATAGTGACCCTGGAAAAGAGGTCCTTAGGTGTTCTGATGCCATGTTTGAAAAAATGCAGAGCCCTGACACCTTGAGTCCTAGCTAGAGGAATACCCTGAATGGAAAACAATGGAGACCACCAAAGGTTATGTTTATTCAAAGAAATCCCATTACAAAAACCATCCCCATCCCAATGAAGCCAAGGTTTGATTGCTTCCCAGGCCTTCCATATGCTCTTAACAACAAAAGTGCCCTAAATATGCACAGGCTCCCGCATAATAAGAAGAGTTTGAAGACCAATTTCCTTCCAAGATGGTTTGTGAATAGGAAATATTGAAGAAATACAATGCCTAACAAGGATTTTCCAAGCTTCATCGCCTGTGAGAGCATGAATAATCCATTTTGTACAAAGAGCGAGCCCTTTATTCTGAGTGGAAAGAAGACCGAGGCCACCAAACTCTCTGGGAAGACAAAAATAATCCTAAGCAAATATGTGGAATCCATGACAGTTGACTCCTAAAGCCCAAAGGAAATCTCTCAGAAGGCGCTCCAGCTTAAGGTAAGAGGCTTTAGAAGGAGCCCAACATGAAGAATAGACCTCACACATTCCATGATAAAAAATTCATGAAAACTCTGGCATGTCTTCCTCTTCCTCAAGAGAGGAGAAAATATTTTGCAAGAAGGTTGGAATGGAACCAAAGCTAGTGGGTAAATATCCAGATGAGATAAATTGCCACTTTTCATCAGTGTCTTCCGCACGAACATCAGGGCTGTGAGACCAATGCAATGTCTGTGAATAAATAATTGAAGATATAACTTGCAGAGTGTGCACCACCCCTGGGGTGGTAGACCATGCAGCTGGAGATTTCCCCTATGAAGCAGGGTTTGACAATTGTGGAACTACCAGTGGCCCTTCGGCGATAGGTATTTTCTCTCCAACCAGAGGAGCCAACGGAGGAACAGAAGTGGAAGTGATGGGTGCCTTCTTGGGAGTTGAAGAGGTCTTTCCTTTTCGCACAACCGTAGTCCATTATTCCTTCTTCCCAGCCTTTGAATTGTTATCAGGTGTTTCCTTTGGTTGTGGCTTGACCCGGGGAACAACCAAAGGGAAATCCTTAATCTTATGATCCGTCGACTGGCACCTATAACAAGTGTTTGGCAAGTTCAAATAAATCACCTTCTGAGAAAAGGTGTGGTTACCAACCTGTATCTCAATAGAGTCTTTGAGGTCCTTGGAAAGGTCAACCTCAATAAAAACACGCTTCTACAGACGAGCATTGAAAAATTTATCATGCTCCATGATAATAACTTTGCCAAGGGTTTTGGCAATAGACTCAATAAATGACCAACATGACAATGGGAGACCAGGAAACTCAACCCACACAGGAACCCTAAGTTTCTTGTCATCTGAGATAGTGAAATCTCGAGACCACCTCTGAAACACAAGCAAGGAAGACCTAACCGTCCAAGGGCCATGGCTGAAAATTGCCTCCGCTTGAGAAGGGTTAGAAAAATGAAACAGGAAAAAAACTTTAGTAAGGTTTTGAACACTTTCAAGGGGGACTCCACGAGGAGTCTAGCTCTTGTTGACCCACTCTTTGAGTATACTTTCAGGAGGAGTGCAACCCACAAAATACCCTATCAAGGCATGTTTTTCTAACCAATCACAAGCAGCATCAATTTCTTGCATGTTAAGCACAATATCAAGGTTACCTCATGGAAGACCTTCGGGACGAACTTGCATGGTCGTTTGTTCAGAGGAGGCGCCATGACTTTCTAAAGCCTCAACTTGAGCGCTAACATCAAATTCTAAGCCAAAGTTGGCCAGAGCCATTATGAACTAACCCTAATGAGAACTCCCACAGTAAATACGGTATGACAGGTGGGAAACTCAAGAGAAAAGACCAGTCAAAGAGTTGTACGCATAAAACCCTAGCAGAGCCTAATTTTTTCGTCAATTAACTTCTTTTTAGTTTTGGATCGTATACAAAAACTTTAAATTTTTTTGGACGGTATTAATAGACTATATTTTTTATAAAATTTAATTATGGGATTGTCTTAAAGATCACACACTAAGCTTTCACTGCTTAGGTGGTCGGGCTCACAGTACCTTTAATTCGGGCCTTTTCCATTCCGTAGCACTTCATCCATTTTTACATTTTTTGTTAACCTTCTCATAGCCATTCACATTCACTGTTCACATTCCCAGTCATTTGCATTTGCATTTTCCACCGCAAGGTTTAAATGCTCTCATTTCCCGCTTCAATATCCTGCGCACTTTTGAAAACCTGTTGTTCGCACATTGAAGATTGTTTAATACGACGTTATTTCCTGAACACTATTTTCTGATATAGGTGCTTTTAATTATTTTATCTTTCATTATTTTGTTTTAAAACTATCTAATTTTTTTGTATTATAATTTTCTCATTATTTTCTTTGTTAATGCCAGGGATGGCCAATTTTCAGCTCTATTTTTCAGCTATAGTTTTATATGGAAGTGAAACAACTTGCAAAATAAGATAAACTCTGCAACCTTCGCCATCCTCCTCCTTAGCTAGGCTAAAATGGAAGCTTCCAACATGGCATGGACATACAAGAGGATAATTAATGATGGGCAAATGCTTTTTTTAGTTACAAATTCCCTGGTAGACATGTATGCACAATTTGGAACTACAGATAGGGCACTCGGTTGTTTGATAAAATGCCTCAAATTGATTCAAAAGGTTATTTGTCTTATTTAGCTTAAAAATAAGTTTGATCTTAGAGTAAATTCTCCTACAAGATTGCATCTATGAGTTTGAGAAATAAGTTCATTGTGTGGTCATCAATCATTCAAAACTTGATGGTCAATAATTATTGTTCAAAGACATTCTGATTAATTTGTTCAAAATAAAACACCTTTTCTCTACACCATATTTATTATTGTAGCCTGCAACTAGTTTCCTTGAAACGATGTCAAATATTTGTATGAACTTAAAGCTAATTTTCATCATTGTGCCTTACAATCCATTTTTTTTGAACTTAAATTTATAAAAGTAAAATAATTATTTATCAATTTTTAGTAAGGATAAAGAGTAAGACTGTTATTGATCGATGATCAAATTTTTTTTAAAAAAAATAAATTAAAAACTAGTATAAGGAATCATGACCTTCTATCAACCATGATCATGTTGATGATAGGTAGGGTAAAATCATTTTTTAGAAAATTAATGTTTAGATCTCTAAAATTAGTACATATGTGAGTGTCATTTGATTTATTTTTATGGGGACGATGTTTCTATTGTAAATATTCAATGAGTTGGATGAAGAGTACTTCTAATAGTTTTTATAGTTTGTCTTTGACCAAGAGAGTAATTTGGGGATGGATTTTACTAAGCTTATTTAACTTGTTTTAGCATAAAGATGTATTTTAAGGTGATGGAATATTGAGGTATATATTAAATACAAACATATTTACATATATCCAAGAAAAGGCATCTGCAACATTTTAGAGGATATAAGTGATGGTTTATATATTAAATACAAAAATTATTTAGAGACAAGATCTTGTTGGTACCAATTGATGAGTTGGGATAGATAAAAAGGAGGTCAATGGTAAAAATGGAGGTTTCATGGAAGATTTTTGCAAGATTATCAAAGAATTTAGTGATGAACTAGAGAGATGATTTAAAAATAATAGGAGTATCTTTTAGTTTATTGGATTCCTCATTAGTTCATATATATTTTAAACCCTAAGTTTTTATATTTTACTCTATAAAGAGTGAATCAATAACACATTAGTTATGGATCCCACACACTTCTATAGTTTTTCATATAGATGTGGAGCATCGTGGTTGTGTTCCATTTAGGAAACATGATGTGAACTCTTCATCCCAATAGATTTAGGAGCTAGTTGCATCTTCAACATATTTATTAGCTAGTAACCCATGTTGGTAAAATGTGTTTATACTAAAATGCATAACGATTTATGTCATTTTAGATCAAGGATGAGGTCAACCATGTGAGATCATGTAGATATAATAAATATAATTATATGGAAGGTGTCATGCATATCATACTCTCCATAGTCGATGTTAATGATCTTGAATTGAGCTTTGAGAGGTGGAGTGTTGGATGTAGATGCAAGATCCTTAGGATAAATATAGTGATATGGTGGAATTATTGTTGGATGAGTGAAAATATTGAATCTACTTGACATTGATTACCCTATTGGTGAGGCCCATATCTATGAAATGAGGTGTATGTCAAATGGATTTGTCCATGATCACAACTCACTCTTTTCCATAAATCTCTGTATATATAATTACTTGGTAATATATCCTTGATGATAGATAGAGCTTCAACATACCAAGAAATTGTTGTGGCAAATACCCCTTGTTAAAATATTGTAATTGACTTATTGGGCCAAGATTATGTAAATCAATGGAGATAAGTTTTGTGTTGAAGTTCAGTATCTCCACTCAAGTGCTAAACACAAAAATGAAAGATTAAGTGGATGAAGTCATCATATCCTTAACATTCAAGGATCCTCGAGTTAAAGCTCTAATTTGAAACTCTACGATCTTCCAAATGAGAAGCAAATGAGAGTCAATGTGAAAAATAAGAGAACACCAATAATGAAGGCCAATAAGGTGCTAATAAAGTATAAGACCACTCTAATGTGCTAGATCTAGTTATCCTCATGGAGTAGGCCATGAAAGGAATGATGAGGAACATAATCTCTTTGGTTCAACAAGGGTTTCTCTTTTATTGGTAGATAATGAAATATTTCTCCAAGAATAAGAATTGAAATCAATTTCCATAAGAAAAGAAGAAAACTAAACATATTTTGGGGTATGTGCATATATTTCAAGAAGTGAATAAATAAAAGAAACCCTTTTTTTACTTTCATAGTTATAATTCAAAGAAAATGTTATCGTGGAAAGTCTAAAGCACCTCCATTTAAGATATCATTGAACTAGATAAGGTGTTTTAGGACTTCAAAATAAATGAGCGTCCAACTAATATAGAATGGGTGGAGAAAATCTAAGTACTTCATTGTTGGGTACTATTTTAAAAAATATATTTTGTTAGTTTTAAGCGTCCCCAAACAATCTTCTGTGAACTTCAACTCACATTTGAGAATTCCTTATGAGTCAATCTATTGAGATTTTCTCTCTATCTACCCCATGGATAAATGTTTTGCATTTATTCTCATTCTTCTTTAGTATATTCCATCACCAAATGAAAATATCACAATCTTCCTTTTAGTCTACTTGTTTGTATGTAAGTTATACACAATTTAAATACTTCATAGGTTTTACATTCAATGATATCATCAAGTAGTTCATAATGTTGATCATTTAAAAATGTAATAGTGAGTACAAAATTTAGAAGTTGATAGTTTTAACACTCTTATTTCATGCACTATTGGTCAATAATGAGCACATAAACACACGGTCCCCAATTTGTCAAAATGAAAAAGAAGAATTTCTAAAGAACAAAAAAATTCAATCTATCTCTCATTGATTTAATGACATAAAAACAGTTCAATTATTATGTCTTACACCTTAAAGATATTGCACATTCAATATAGTATAGTGAGGTAGCAAGGATGTGTCCTAAGTCTTCTATATTTTGAGAGAAAGGTAAGAGAAAAATAGTCGATACCAAGTGTTATATCTGGTCATGGTGTTCTTCTAAAATATGTCAATGCAATAAATAATTATCAATGTGGTATTAACTAATGGATGAGTGTGAAAAATAATGATGCGGGTCCATTTTATTTTGATAAAATAAAATATTGTTCTAATATGTTAGTCATTACACCAATGCTCATTTTGTAAGATCAATTATATACACCTCTTCCAAGAGGTTGTTAGCCAAACAACCATTTGGAGTGTTCCTATTGCTTGGTTTCTTTATACTTGAGGTGTAACACCCTGCTAGGGAACCCACGAGAAAATAACCTAAAACATGTTACTAAGTTTACAGATTAATAATTAATAATTACATACACTTTTCCAATAAACAACTTTACTCAACTTTAATTTAAATTTAAATTTAAATTTTATTAAAAGAATGTGCAGCTTAATTGCATATTAATATTTTTAGCATATTAATAATATGCAAATTGATAATTAAATATCAATTCATCAATTATGCCTTTAAATCTCAATTTTAGATTTAATAATTAATTAAATCCTTTATTTCCAAAATTGGACTTTTTATTAAGTATTTTAAATTAACACATTTATTTAATTAATTCTCATTAATTAAATACCTTAATGTGTAATATTTCAATATTTAATAAGATTTAATTATTTAATTACATAATTAATCTAATAAATCACATAACCATTTAACACATAAATCACATCAAACCACATGACCAAACAACATAACGAAAGAACCGACTAAACCCAAAATACCACAAACAAGAACAAAGGAAGGGTTCACAAATGACGTCACCTTGACGAATTTGGAGGGTAGAAAATAAGATACTTGGTCACTGTTTTAGGACAATAAATGGCTTAAGTTGGGATTCAGACTTGTGTGTTATCTCCCCTCTCTTACCATTGAGATATTGTGATAGGGCACGCTCATCCTGACAACTCAGGGAAGTCGATGCTCAGTACCTGCAAACCTGCATCACAACGTCGAACATGTACATAATATATATCACAGACAATGATAGAGACTGATTGATTGTGTAGATTTTACAATGCAAGTAACTACGTCTTCGTCCTCTACCACATCAGACACATCATACAGAAATACATAAGATAGACATGCCACATAGCAATATAAAACATATACACCAACCATACACATGAAAGTATGGGGTTAGTAAAATCATCCTAACATATACATAATCAACATGAAAATAACCAAAATATTCTGGCATCAATACTGAAAAGTAAATTATGGGTGGGCACTACATACACCCCCCTGAAATTAGGCTTACTCCTAGAATCTGACAAACAAATAAAGATTACAAGGTTTGCATAGAGGTATTACAATGGTTCTCTTATGAATATGATGCACAATTCAATTGGGGACTTAGGTCCTTGACCCAATTGACCTACTATGTTAAAACACCTTAGTACCATTCTATGCAATGTCCTCCCTTATACATACTATCAGAGGTCCATAATGAACATGATGAAAACAACAATTTTCACAAAATTGAGCTAGAAATATCAAACATTCAGAATAGTCACCTTAAATTCCAAATGAAAAACCCAAATGGGAGAGTACTAACTTCAACATTAAATCATAAAATACTGTTGGAATTATGTTATATTTGTCATCAGTGAAAACACTTATTCGATTCTGAATGCTTACCGAGCTTATCACTTAGTCCACAGCTTATACCGAGCATTCAGTAATCACTTTGTAAAGCTCAGCGG
>MU224254.1:6241097-6274546 GCA_018584345.1 Thuja plicata | reverse complement strand
CTGTTTCATCCTAACAGTTGAATCAGTTTGTAAATCCTTTAACAGGGTAGACTTAACAGTCTTTCATAAATCTCCTAACAGAGTGCATACTTCATTGTATGTTTGTAAATCCTCTAACAAGGTGGAATTAGCAGTCCTAATTGCTTCTAACAGGGCAGATCATCAGAAGTGATCATTGTAAGCCTTAACCGACCAACTTTATACTGCAGTACCAAAGTTTTGTGGGTACCATCCCCACCCCAGTTTTACTTTCTATTTGGAAGGTTTCTGGGTCACCAAATCTTTGTGTTTATGTGTTATGAATGATTATATTTTCATGCTTGCAGTAGATTAGATGAATGAATGGTTAAATATATACAAGTGCAGAAATGTCTTAAAGTTTTAAGAGTTACTGATTCACCCCTCCCCTCTCAGTAACTTGGTTAGTCTTGATTATTTCCAACAAATACTCTGCAGAGATTTTAATAGTAAATCAAGTGTGACCAATGCCACAAACTAGATAGCGAAAAGAGAATCGGATGACTAGTCCAGGCATAAGAAAGTTCAAAAATTTAATGCTAGCCCAAACACAACACAAACAAATCATCAATAACCACAGAAAATAATGAATCATAAAACATTTCACATAACAAAGTGACTAGTGTCAGCCACACTCAAGGGAGTAGCCGCTTCACGACACCTAAGAATACAACATCCTAGATGCGTTACAGAATGTACCCAAACACAATAAATAGTCGCTAAGGTAAGATGCATCAAACAATATTATAACTAAGCAACTTGTAAATTATTATCAATAGGTTATAAGTTACAATAGTCAACAATTAGACACCTAATGGGCGTACAAAATCCCAGAGTTCCTAGTGTAGAAACTCGGGCTCTGATGCCAAGTGTAACGCCTCGCTAGGAAACCCAGGGGAAAATAACCTAAAACATGTTACTAAGTTTACAGATTAATAATTAATAATTACATGCACTTTTCCATTAAACAACTTTAACTCAACTTTAATTTAAATTTAAATTTTATTAAAAGAATGTGCAGCTTAATTGCATATTAATATTTAATTAATAATTAATATTTTTAGCATATTAATAACATGCAACTTGATAATAAAATATCAATTGATCCATTAGCCTTTAAATCTCAATTTTGGATTTAATAATTAATTAAATCCTTTATTTCCAAAACTGGACTTTTTATTAAGTCTTTTTAATTAACACATGCATTTAATTAATTTTCATTGATTAAATACCCTCATATTTAATAATTCAATATTTAATAAGGTTTAATTATTTAATTACATAATTAATCTAATAAATCACTTAACCATTTAACACAAAAATCACATCAAACCACATGACCAAACAACATAACAAAAGACTAAACCCAAAATACCACAAACAAGCACAAAGGAAGGGTTCATGAATGACATCACCTTGACGAAATCGAAGGGTAGAAAATAAGATACTTGACCACTGTTTTAGGAAAATAAATGGCTTAAGTTGGGATTCAGACTTATCTATTATCTCCCCACTTTTACCATTGAGATATTTCAATAGGGCACGCTCATCCTGACAATTTAGGGAAGTCGATGCCTGGTGCTTGCAAACCTACATCACAACTTCGAGCATGTACATAATATATATATAACAGACAATGGTAGAGATCGGTCGATCATGTGGATCTCACAATGCAAGTAACTATGTCTTCGTCCTCTACTACTTCAAACACATCAATACATAAATGTAAGGTAGACACACCACACAACAATATAAAACATATACACCAACCATACACATGCAAGTATAGGGTTAGTAAAATCATCCTAACATATACATAATCAACATGAAAATAACCAAAAGATTCTGGCATCAATACTGAAAAGTAAATTATGGGTGGGTACTACATGAGAACTTGTATGGAAACTAGTAAAAGAGAGAAGTTATAACATATAAATGTATGCAAAATAAACAACTAGCACCATAGTGCTCTTTGTACAAATGTCACAACTAACACATGTATCATTACATTATTGACTAGAAATAGATTACATTGAATAGAGAAAATTCTTCAAATCCATTGGATATGAATCACAAAGATACTTATCAAATGACCAACATTACTTTAATTTAAGGAAGAAAGTGTATATTGGTTTATTCATTCTAAACTACTTTTTGAATACCATTTTATCCAACTATGTTGAGTTTTAGCATGCATTTATTTATTTCTTTCAAAAAAATCATTCCTTAATTCATATGCAAAAATATTTGTAAGCTCAAGAAAAAATATAACCATGCTAATTGTTCCCTTTATCACTTTGGATAAGGATGCCTATTACAAAAACATAAGTTTTGTGCTTCGTTAGTAGTAAAAGTTAATCTTACTCTTAATTTTGAATGAATTATAATAAGATTTTTTTTCCCTTGTTCTTTTTGACAACCATCATGTAAAATTTATTAAAGATCATACAAAGAACCAACTTCATAATCTAGAGATTATTTTATAAATCAAGTCTCACATTGATAAAATATCTCACAGGGATTCATAAAATGGAAAATCTTAATATCAACACAATGCACAAGTTGTCATTCAAAATGTGCATGAAAGAACCTATTCACCTTCATCATCTTTATTATTGAATCAATCAAGTTGGTCTCTCTAGACAATATTTAGGTATTTTTTTTGGCTCAATTGGCAAATGGGTTCTCCGAAGTCAAACACTTTTGGTTGTGCCAGTGAAAATAATGATAGATGTCAAAGACAACATTCAACATCATGCAATTGGCCTCTATAGAGATGTGAATCTATCCCTTTAGAATTTGACATGTATTTTGATGAAATTATTTTTAATTCCCTAGATAAACTTAAGTGCACATTAAATGTTTTTTAAAATCATGGCATAGAAACATGTCACACAAAAATGTGTTAGGTTGGTTCACAATAACTAATGCAAGAGGTATCAAACTTAAAATTTAAATTTAGAAATGTGAATTTAAATTTTATTGTCACACATCGCAAGACTAAACTACATCAATCTTGGGCCACTCAAATTGCACCTTTGGTATAATGAGACTTGTGAGGTAAGGGTAAATGTATGGAAGTGTGATTGTGAG
Source organism: Thuja plicata (assembly GCA_018584345.1). Taxonomy (NCBI): domain Eukaryota; kingdom Viridiplantae; phylum Streptophyta; class Pinopsida; order Cupressales; family Cupressaceae; genus Thuja; species Thuja plicata. The sequence goes on along the minus strand of MU224254.1, from coordinate 6,271,435 downwards.
AGGAATAATAATGAGTTAATTGTAAGACATATGGAAGTAAGTGTGAATAGTGGTAACTAAAGGTTGATAAATAATTTAGGCATGAGATAGACATAGCACAACATTATACTTTGATTATAAACATCACACACCAACGAGTGACTCCTTGGCTAAAAGTGTTAAAAATAGTCAAATTTGACTTACTTTCTCCAAGCTTAATTTTTCCTTAATGTGTGATGTTTAAGGGTGGCCAACATTATACCACTTATGAATATGTTATTACTTAAAGGTATTTCATAAATGCAAGCACAAATCTAAATATGAAATGACATGGATATGCAATCGCTTATACTTTTGTTATTTTTAATGTTTCAATATTTTCTTTGTGACTATAAGGTCATGATTCCTTATATTAGTTTTCATTTTTCTAATTAGGAGTGTACTTCATGTGTATCTTTAAAAGTGTTTTCTATTCAATTCTTTGAGAGAAACTATTTTGAGTTAATAGCGGGACACATTTTCTATGATATATCTGAATTTGATCATGATCAAGAACAATCTTACTCCTCATCCCTACTAAAACTTGATAAATAATTATCCTACTTTTATAAATTTGAGAATAACTCTGTATGTATAAAATAACTAGTGAAACTTAAATTTAGGTTCATAAAAAATTGGTTGCAGGGCACAATGATGAAACTTAGATTTAAGTTCATACAAATAGTTGGCAGCCTTTTAAAGAAATTAGTTGTAGGGTACAACTACCTGAATTGCACCTTAGTGTACAATAGGTATATCGAAAAAGGTGTGGAAGGTGAAAGAGAAAAAAATGGCCATTTTTTGTATATAAGTGAATCGGGTATTTTAAAGAAGTGTCAATAGAGGGCTTTATCTATACAACAAAAATAGAAACCCTTAGTAGGACGAAGCATTTTAATTTTGTTTTTATAAAGAAAAATCATTTCTCAAATTATTCACATGAGAATATGATCAATGTCCAACATATAGCTATATTGGAGGCAGATTTATATAACACCATTGTTTCAAAAAATGCATACATTGTGTCAAGCAATGTGATTACAAAATATTTGTTATTACTCGATAATGATGCATGTTTGGTAAGTATTAAAAAGTAGCTACTTTGAAATAAATTATACAAAGAGAATTTATTAGTTACCATAATATATGTATTTTTTCCAACATCTTGAATGAGGAATATATACATGAAAATTAATATTTTAAAATATAAAGTATTTAAAAATTGTATCAATCAAGCAAAAATGAAAATTAGGCCATAGAGATATTACTCGCATACTATTGTAGACACTAATGTCCATTTTTTGAAAATTGGAAGTCTCAAAGATAGCAAATCTGAAATGAATAACCTATTAAAGATAATAAAATTAAAATGTGTTACAATTTTCTTTTGCATATGTGAAATTTACAAACTACAAATTTTTAACTTTATGCTATAATAAAATAGTACAATGCATCTAAGGAAATAAAATTATGTACCAATTGTTTGCCTATTAAATTTTGTTAGATGCATAATTGTTTGTCGTTGTAGATTGAATACTTGTGTTATAGATTAAATAATAAAATAAACATAACTTAGGCATAGTAGAAATATTGAAGAAATAAATTTGGGAAAAAATAGGAGCGTTTGCAACTATTTGCTATTGTTTGAAGAGTTTGCATTTGATTACGTTGTCAAGCATCCCTCCTCTTCTTTTCCATGAGAAAAATATGAGCTTTATTGTATGTGTGCACATCTTTCAAATGTGAAGGTAGGGCGTATTCAAAGAATTGCAAGTTCAGAGACTCTTGAAATAGTTGTGAATGTCAACCTATGTTGTTCAATGTTGTCGACATCGATTGTTTCTCTTCGAAGTGTAAGCCCATGTGATTTGTGTATTACTATTCCTATGACATCTTTAGATGGATTTGATGGCATATATCACAACTATTTGATGACATATACCACAACTCAATGAGGTTATCAGGATAATTTTTGGGTTGTTGTTATTCTTGTATGACAGTTTGTGATATGTCACTTTATTGATTATTATTGTTTTGTACATGATGTCAATTGGTGGAGATGTTGACAGTGCGCTAGCATCCCTCACGGGATTTGTGACATGGTTTAACCGCCCCCTGTGGATTCTATAAGTCTAGTGGTTGTATTAGGCATTGACAGGTCGATCTTTTGGTACAATGACAACTACACTTGTAACAAGTGGTATCAGGGCTTGGTCATAGGTTTGAATCTCTTTTGTGAGTGATGTGGGCCCATGGTGAGTGACACTGGGGGATTGTTGGCAGTGTTCCAGCGTCCCTTGCAGGATTCAAGACATGGTTTAACTGCCTCATGTGGATTATACAAGTCTAGTGGTTGTATTGGGAACTGATAAGGTGATCTTTTGGTGCAATGACAACCACACTTGTAACAAGAGAGAGGTGTGAAAGGTCAATTAGAATAATTTTTGGAAACTTTTTTGCATACACTTATCATGTACATATGCAGAGAGAGAGAGAGAGAGAGAGAGAGAGAGAGAGAGAGAGAGAGAGATTATAACATAATGTTTTATAAATATAATAAAATAATTATTATGTTCATCATATCAGAAATTTGTCAGTATTTTGCAAAGCTATTCTCTAGACCCTATCAAAGTAGTTCAATTTGGAAGGCATAGATTTCTCTTTGTCCATAAAATCTTTTTATCGTGAGTGAAATTTGCCTCTTGCCTCTTGTTCTTGGTTTATGTTTAGAAATGTGACATTTACATTTTGTCAGGAATGATTTGATGTAGACTTGTAATTGATTCCCATTATTTGCGCACTGTTAACCTCCTTATTTTATTTAGTAATAGTCTAGTTCACATTCTTGAATAAAAGTCTATATCTTTGTCCGTTTTCTATCTTTTCATCATTTCATGTTGATATTCTATAGGTTGTGGCAAATAACTTGAATGGTCTGAAAATAGACTTTCTTTACATACTCACTACATATTATGAAGAGTCCAAGTCATCAATAAATAAATAACCATAATTGGTCATATTAAAAAAAGTGGAGAGTTGTAGAGACCAAAATGTGATATAAGAGATCTACAAAAGTTGATAATTATTGACATGCAATTAAACTTATAATATTTTGCAGCTTGCTAAAAATTGATAAATAATTATCTTAATTTTATAAATTTAAGAACAACTTTCTATGTATATAAGAATTAAATTGATAAATAATTATTCTACTTTTATAAATTTAAGAATAACTTTGTACATTTATAATAATTGATGAATTAAATTTAAATCATAAAAAAAATGGGTTGTAGGGAACAATGATGAAACTTATTTAATTTCATACAAATATTTGACATCCTTTTAAGGAAATTGATTGCAATAAATTAATCAAATGTCTTTGAACAATAATTATTGACCATCAAGTTTTGAATGATTGACTACCACACAATGAACTTTTTTCTCAAATTCACAGATGCAATTTTAAGTAGGAGAATTTATTCTAAGATCAAACTTATTTTTAAGGGAAATCAGACAAATCAATTTCTAAATCAATTTCAAGTAACATCTTTTTGAACGGACCGTTTGGTTCATCATCTGAGGATTAGTCTCGCCTCAGCTCACCCCTGATATCCAAGATACGAAATGCTGAGTCACTGGGGTGAGTCGCAAGAACACCTTAGAATTATTTAAAAAAAAACAAAAACATCTCTGTGAAACATTTTATCAAACAGCCGAATGCCTTGTCTGTAGTTCCAAATTGTGCATACATTTCTACCAGGGAAGTTGCAAATACAAACAACATTCACCCATCATTAATTATCCTCTTGTATGTCCATACCCTGGTCGAAGCTTCCATTTTAGCCTAGGTAAGGAGGATGTTAGCGAAGGTTGCAGAGTTTGGCTTCACACCCACCAATTGCATTTGCCTAAATATTTCTGAAGCCATTTCGAAAAATCCATTTTGTGCATATCATGCAACCATGGCATTCCGTGAAAACACATTTCTGTAATGGTTTTGGTCAAATAGATCACATTCACTGTATATGCTTCCACATTTTGAATGCATCTCTGCCAGATAACGTGCAGCTACATTTGACAAAAAATCCCTATCTTTTATGATTTTATGGATACTTTAAAATGAGATGGGATGGAAGTACGTGAGGAGATCTGTGGTAACCCAATGCAACTATACCAGACACTCAAGGAGCTTCAATAATAGTTGATTTTTCTAAATACCTTCATAAATCTCAATAAGAGAGTCAACAACCAAATAGACTGGCTCTTATTTTGCAGGTTGTTTCGCTTACATATAAAACTATAGCTGAAAACTGGCAATCCTTGGCATGAATAGAGAAAATAATGAGATCATCGCATTAAAACTAGCAATCCTTGGCATTAATGAAAAATGTAAAAACAGATGGAGTGCTATGGAACAGAAAATGCCCGAATTAAAGGTATTCTGGGCCTGACCACCTAAGCAGTCCAAGCTTAGGGTGTGTGATCTTTAAGCCAGACCCATATTTAGATTTTATAAAAATATAGCCTGTCAATACCGTCCAATTTTTTTTAAAGTTTTCATATACGATCTAAAATAAAACCAAAAAAAAGCCAGTACGACCATCAAATTTCAGGCCTGGCTGCACCATCACACTTTGGAATGTGATGAGGCAATTTTCTGTGCAAGACTAGATATACCAATAGATTGTGTTTTAGGTATGTGGATGCAATTAGCAACTTCATATGTGATTTTAGGGCTCGTTTGGTGCATGAAATTAATTTATTCAGAATAGGCCTATTCTAGAATAAGACCTATTCTTGGATTAATTAGAATTAATCTATTGAATCCCATAATGTATAATTGGAATAAAGATTATTTTTTATTTTTTAAATTAATTTGAACAATATGTATTTTTAACTTATTAAAAAATTATAATTGTAAAGAAAATATTTTCTTACAAATTTTAATTTTTGAACTTATCATTTTTGTTGCTGATTTTTTATTAAAATATATATGTATTTTTAAATTAAAATATGTATTATTAACTTAAAAAAGATAAGATTATAAAAAAAAATTATTTTCTTACAAATTTTAATTTTTAATTTTTTGATTGGTTCAAATTGTAATTTTTGAATTTCTTAACTTTTTTTTAAAGATTTAAAAAAAATTAAAAATTAAAAAGAAAAAAATTAATTAATTTTTTAATAAAATATAATAAAATAATAATAATAATAATAATTTTCCCACAAAACCTAAAGAACCATTCACGCACAGACCGCCAACTTTTATATTTTTTTGTAATTTTGAATCCATGAATAACTTATTTCGAATCCATCAATAACTTATTCTGGAATATAAATGAATTCCAGATTTTTTTTCGAATTAATTAATCCAAGCATTGGCCAAAAAATGGGGATTAATTTCTAAATCGGGAATTCAAAAAATGGCCACAAACGGTGAATTACTTAATTTCGCATTAAATAATGACTATTCTAGGTTAATACCAGGAACCAAACGAATTTAATTTTATGGTAATCAAATTTAATTTTAGGTGTATGGATCTGATGTTGGAATTAATGATCTAACATAAATGAATAAGTCATCAAATAGGATTAGGTGTCCAATGTGTTTGAGTTAGTTGTCCATAGTTCTCAGTTAGCTATCAGTAAGTTTCAGTTAGTTGTCAGTCATATCTAATTTGTTGTCATTTGTAATAGTTTGTTGTCATGTGTATTAACATAATTATAGGATCTTGTTGAAGTCAAAAGACTCTATATTCCAACATTTGATTGGAAATTTTGTGGGCAAATGGGATATGAATATGAGATGTGATTTCAACTGTTATGGGTACCTTGAGTGGTGGGATAATGATTTTATCCATAATATCTTGTGCTAATCCCTAAATAGGAATAAACTTAGATACATTATTCACAAGATCATACTTTGTGAATTCATTGAGAGAGACTTTACCAATATCTTTGGTTATTTCTCTAGCAGTAGGTGCTTTGATTCATGATGAAATCTCTTCAGCAGTCAAAACTTGAACGTTTCCACCAACAAAAATACCAATCTTACTTGAGATTTGGTCAATGTCTTTCTGGGACAGACAGATGTTGCAAATTTTACTGGATAACTGCTCGACTTGTTTTTGTAGATGACCTAGTTTTTTATTTAGATCTAGAATTTTGTTTGGTTGATCTTTTAAAGATCCAATAAGGGTAAGGACCTAATACCTGGACACATTCCAATGGTTGTGTTAGAAGTTGTTGATATGTTATCTATAATTATTGATTTAATATTCACACTTGTTAATTTAATGTCCAATTTTTTTTTGATAACATTGCACCAATATTATTCATATGTAATACAAGGATGGAAGGAGCGAGAGCAGGAGCTGGAGAGAAAGCGAGGGAAAGAGGGAATTTGAAATCCTGCGATGACAGGAAATGTGATGCTGGAGGAAATCTGGCATCTATTTCTGCAGGAGATCAACAGACCGTGGGAGGATCAACAGAGGATGGCTCCACAAAAGATTCAGATGATGTCAAGGAACCTCCTTTCCGAGATGGTGGCCTAGGAGAAAGCTCATCTAAAGGCGCCTTGACTGATCAAAATGACCATGCTTCAAACAAGAATCTTATCAAAGGCAGTTGGTCGTCGCTATTCGGGATCAAACCGTCAGGAAAATCTTCTTTTCCTAAAATCAACAATATCTCGGATACCAGGAAGGGCTTTTTCGGCATAACAATCCCCGATCCCCTTGTGGATCATACTGTTTCCACAATGGCTCTTACTCTGGTTGGTAAGTTCATGGGGACAAGACCTAATATTGAGCTTGTTAGGGAGTTTACCTATCGCAAATGGAAACTGAAGGGACAAGTGGATATAGCAGCAATGCCAAAGGGGTTTTTCTCTTTTGTGTTCTCAAATATGGAAGACCTATCAAAAGTGCTATGTGGAGGACCCTGGATGTTTGGAAAATCATCGTTGGCTCTTCAAAAATGGGTTACGAATCTAGATCTAAATGCGGAGATATTTGATACTGCCCCTATTTGGGTGAGATTATCCAGCCTCCCAATGGAATACTGGCATGAGGATAGTTTTGTTGGTCTTGCGAGTGCGTTTGGGGAGTTGCTATCGATTGACCCGATGACTGCCGCCAGATCTAGATTAGTCTATGCTAGAATTTGTGTGAACATACATCATAAAATGGATCTTCCTGAGGTCATCACTATCAACTCCAAACTGGGTAAGTACATCCAATCTGTTGAATATGAACTGCTTCCCTTTGCTTGTTTTTCCTGCAAAAAGTTGGACATTGAGCTAAACATTGCCCGCTTAAAAAATCTAAAGAGAAAGAAGATCATAAAAGGGAACCTAAAAAAGTATGGAAACAGAAAAAAATACTTCTGTTAGTTCTTTAGTTAATCTTGATCATGAACAACAGGAAAACATAACAGACAGGGTGAACAATAATGAGTCTGAGGTAAAAATACTTCCAGAAAACCAAACTAAGCTTGATCAACCTAGTAATGAATCAGAGGAAATTTTGCAACTTGAAAACCAAATCACTTTGGATAAACAACCTAGTTTTGATCAAGTAGTCATTGTTGATTCTAGTCAAGAGCACGGTCAACCTAAGCTGAAGGGATTAGAAGCTTCTAATGACGCAACTAATATGAATGGCTCAGAAGATTTACCTCCTTCTACTGCTATTTCTCCTATTCCTGATGAAGGAACCATCGGGGAACTTGACCTCAATGGAAATTCTTCAAAAGACAGTGAGGATGAATCACTATCCCCTATTGCAGATCTGTGGAAAGAAGAAAACCTGGAGACAATATTGAGTTCAGAGACAAACTTGGTCAACCAAGAAGCTCCGTGGTCACAGGTAAAGAATAAAAAAAGTTTCAACAAATCTTCAGGTAAAAAAGGAGACCAGAACAACAACAATTCATGTGAATCAACTAAAAAATAAGAAAATCATAGTCAAGGGGGAGTACAAACCAGAAGACAAATTAAGGCTGATGTTGGCACTCCTAAGAGTAAGAAATGAAGGGAATCACAAAAGAAGAAAAGAGAGCAGGAAGTAAAATAGAATATAGCGGATGAAAAACAACGTACCATCCCTGAGATATGTTCTCCAAGTATTTAATATGAAAGTCATCTCTTGGAATATAAGAGGGCTTAATAGCCTCTATAAACAAGACGTACTTAGGAATATGGTTAGAGATAGAAAACTTGATATTCTTCTCATTCAAGAAACTAAAATGAATAAAGAAAAACTAGAAAGAATGCATGTGTCTAAAGATTATGGGAGCATAGGTGGTGATTCTGAGGGAGCTTCAAGAGGTATAGGGATTTTCTGGAATAATAAAAATTTTGTGTGCAATTTAATTCATAGTGAAAAGAATATCTTAGTGGTCAAGATCACTTACCTCAAGGATAACTTTAGCTAGAAATTGATCAACGTTTATGCCCCTAACACTAGAAGTGGTAGACATAATTATATGCAAAGATTGAAAGATATTCACAATCTCTTTCAAGAAATCAGCTGGATGATTATGGGAGACTTTAACACTCCTCTCAAGAATGAGGAAAAAAAGGGAGGGATCAACTCCCAAATGGACAGTAGATCTGATCTGATAGAATTTATCAATGAGGAAGCTCTGTTAGATATTGACCTGGAGGGCATTGACTATACCTAGTCTAATAGACGTACTGGGAAGGAATTAATTTAGGTGAAACTGGATAGAGCCCTCTTAGCCAATGATTAGATGGCTAGGTACTTTTGCACTCTTTCTTCCAAACTTCGTATTGGATCTGACCACTATCATATATCGCTAAATATTAATCAGATCAAGAGCAGAAAGAAATTTCCCTTCAGATTTGAAAGAATGTGGCTAGCTCACCCTAATTTAGAAAATAAGATTGAGGAATGGTGGAATTACACTATTGATGGGGGAGCAATGTATAGAATGGCTAAGAAACTGAACACTATTAAAAGAAATTTGAAAAGATGGAACAAGGAAGTGTTTGGGGATATCTTCCATCAGAAAGGTAATTTGCAAAATGATATTAAGGAAATTCAGAACAGTATCCAGAAGGAGGGTCTTTCAGAGGAAACTAAAATCAAGGAAAACATTCTGAATGTAGATTATCATAATATTATCTCCAAGGAGGAGTCTTTCTGGAGACAAAGATCTAGAGCTCTTTGGATCAAGGCAGGGGACAAAAATATAAGATTTTTCCATATGATGACTTTGAAACACAAAGCTATTAATAGGATAACTAATCTCTAATCAAAAGGTAAACTATTCAGAAGGAGGAAGATATCAGATCAGAAATGCTAAGATACTTCTCAGAGCTTCTAGCTAAGGATAATAATTTGAATAGACCTAATTAGGATGAGATTCTTACTGCCATCCCTAAATTGGTCGATGAACCTTCTAACAAAATTCTCCAAGCTATTCCTTTGAACAAGGAAATCATAAATGTTGTCTTCTCTTTCGAAGGAGAAAAATATCCTGGCCCTGATGGCTTCCCTATGCTGTTCTTCCAGCAGTTCTGGGATATTATTAGTCAAGATGTTCAGGCTTCTATTAAAGAATTATTTGGTTCTAGATGTCTTCTCAGGGAATTAAATGCTACCTTCTTGGTTCTTATTCCTAAAAAACCAGGAGCCAATACTGTGGAAGAATTTAGACCTATCAGCCTGTGTAATTCTCTATACAAGATTATGTCTAAAGTTATTACATCCAGACTACCCAATTTATCCCAAATATTATTTCCCCCCAGCAAAATGGCTTTGTTCCTGGGAGGCAAATCCTTGATTCTATCATTGTGGCTCATGAGAATATCCTTTCTCTGGAAAAGGCAAAAAAATAGGGCTTCATGATGAAACTGGACCTATCTAAGACTTACGACAGAGTCGATTGGCATTTTCTACAGATGGTGTTGTCTTCCTTTGGCTTTAACAAGGAGGTCATCAAAATTATTATGCAATTTGTAACTACTATTTCTTCCTCTGCCATTGTTAATGGGGGCTCCTCTACTTTTTTTAAACCTTCCAGAGGGTTAAGACAAGGAGATCCTATCTCTCCTATCCTCTTTGCTATTCTTGTTGAATGCCTTGGGAGGTATATCCATAAGATGGTGGAAAAAGGGGAAATAAATGGTATTCAACCATCCTCAGCTAGACTGATTTTCTCTCATGAGCAATTTGTGGATGATACTCTTATCATGGGAGAGTCGACAATTAAAGAAGCCAGAAATCTGAAGAAAGGTCTATCTATCTATACTGAGGCTACTGGACAGCTTGTCATTTGGACTAAGAGTTCCATCTTCTTCATAAATACTCCTGAAGAAAGACAAAATAAAATGTCTACTATTCTTGGTTGTACCATTGGGAAACTCCCTTCGTCTTACTTGGTCCAATCCTCTAGAAAGTTTCGGGCACACTCTAATAGACAGATATAACAATAAATTTGCTGGTTGGAAAGGGGCACTTCTCATCAATGCGGGAAAGCTCCAATTACTAAAATCTACCCTTCAGAACCTCCCTATTTATGCAATTAGCTTATTTAAAATCCCCCATAAAATTGCTAATGAAATTGAAAAAATTCAGAAAAGATTCCTCTGGTCTGGGTTGAGGAAAAGAAAAGAATGAGCCTTGTATCTTGGGAAAAAGTTTGTAAGCCTAAAAAGATGGGAGGTCTTGGGCTGCAAACTATTAAAAAATTTAATAAAGCCCTCATGGCTAAACAACTGTGGAGGATTTATGGAGATCAAAAAGAGTGGAACTCTATCATTAAAAGTAAGTATCTCTTTCTTAATAATTCTTTGGAGGACTTTAGGGAAAGACAATAGTACTAATGGTTCCTTCATTTGGAATAGTATAAAATCTACCAAAGACCTGATTGTGAAAGGTAAAAGATGGAAGCTGGGAGATGGTTGTAGAATTGATTTATGGGATGATAAATGGATCCACTCTGTACCTCTGTCCACCAATCAAGACTGGAAGCAAATTATCGAAAGAAACAAAGATTCTATTGGCACAAAAGTTACTGATTACTGGCAGGACAACAATTGGAAGAATCTGGGAGAAATTGATGTTAGTCTCATTTCCCTCCAGCATGAGCTTCAGACCTGGTACATAAAAGATAACATTCAAGATTTGGTTGTGTGGAATCCTACTTCTGATGGAAAGTATGTTGTGGCCTCTACTGTTAATATTCTTTTTGATAGAGAGGAAAGGCCTCCTTTCTCTTTTGTGTGGTATAAAAATCTCATACCTAAAATCAATTTCTTCCATTGGCTCTTAATGCAAAATAAAATGCTGACTCTTGATAACCTCTCTAGGAGGGGTATAAACATTGTTAATAGATGTAGTCTTTTCTTTGAAAACACTGAATCTTGTGATCATATCATGCTCCACTATCCTTTCACTCGTAAAGTTTGGGATATCATCTTTAGAAAATGGCATATCTGCTGGTGTTTTCCTTTTGTTTGGCAGGATTTTGTTGCTCAATGGAGCTACCCGCTTCAGAACTTTATTGATAAAGACCTTTGGTTTCTTATCCCTCCTCATGTGTGCTGGAGAATCTAGAAAGAGCGCAACAAATTTTTTTTTAGAGAAAAGCAGACTTCTCCTGAAGTGGTAGGAAACCAAATTTGTAGGGCGCTGGAAGAAAACTTCTCTTCCTTTAAACCTGAGTCTAAATTAGGTAAGAGGGAAACTGACAGAAATGACAGTCATATCAATCAGAGATCTTTGGAAATTTGGACTTCGCCCCCTGAAGGTTGGGTTAAAGCTAACTTCGATGGGGCCGTGAAGGGCAACCCAAGAACTACTGGAGGAGGAGGCATAATAAGAGATCAAAATAGTAATTGTGTCGGTGTGATTGCCTCTCATTTGGGCATTCAATCTAACCATAGGGCAGAAGCTATGGCTGCTCTCAACATTATTTTGCTAGCAGAGGAATTCGGTTGTAAAAAAGTCTGGCTGGAGGGAGAATCCTTAAATATTATTAATAATATTAGAGGCAAGAGTAAGGCATCATGGGATATTGAACATATAATTGCTAAGATAATTAATGTGGCCTTGAATTTTACCTCCTTTTATTTTTCTCATAGTTTTCGGGAAACCAACCAAGTGGCTGATTGTCTAGCCAACATTGGTGTAAAGAATGATGTCACATCCAAGTGGTATGGGAACGCAAAAATTAATAATGAGGTGGGATTATTACTTAATTATGAATGGGTTAATCACAAGGCATGTGAGGTCATTCACATTAATCATTCTAATTAATGATGATCTGATTAGGGGTACGACAATGTCGAGCAATGTGAAGCATCAAAATAATGATGATTTACTTAAGTCGCAAGTTTCCTGGGACATCATTAAGTACTCTGTGATTGTGAAAATTTTTATTCACTTTGAGTTGAGAACTAATATGAAACAGAACAGTGAGAGAGGCCGAACTGCAAAGGAAGAAGATATGGGAGGAGATTTGAAGAGAGAAGAACCTGCGGAGTGTAAATGGAGGGATGAAAAAGAGGTGTGGAGCAAGCTTAAGAAGGGTAATGTTCATAGATATTCAAAGCATCTCCATGGAAACAACAAGGAAGTGATGAAAGCTTTTGTTAATGGCTGAGAGAATGGGACTGTTAACATTTTGGGAAAATTTTTCAAGCTCACTCTGGACCGTCTTGTAGAAATTACGAGTCTTCCGTTGGAGGGGATGCATTTTCTGAAAGACAAAAAAGAGGGCAACAAAGGTTATATAAAATTCCCTAAGACTGGTGAAGAAAGGGCAATGCTTGTGAAGGGTGATCTGGACTATGTCAACCTGTCAAATATTAAGCATATTTGGGCATTCATGATCTGGGCTATCATGGAGTACTTCACATTGGATGACAAGTATTCTAAGGTTTACAATTACCACTTTGTTCTGGTTAACCATTTCCGTCATAACATTAGGGTTTGCTTTCCCTTCTATCTCTTAAGCTCACTCAATCAGAGCATTAGTGACCATAGGAGTAAGTCTTCCCCTATTTTACATGAGGGATTAATTCTATTGATTACATACTATGTTAAGAATCATATCCCCGATCCCATTCCCAAAAGTATTGTGAATGTTAAGAGGAAAATCCTGGAGGTGTCTACGGGAAAGAGCTCTAGTAAGGAAAAAGCTAAAAAAATCTGTAGAGGCCCTATTGCTGCGGATATCTCCTTGTCCAATTATGATGACATCGAGGGGATAAAAACTGATGATGAACAGGATATTGAGTTATCTGAGGATGAGGGTTTCACTGGGAAACTGGGAAAAATTGAGGACATGAAGATGAATACCAATGTGTCTTTGGGTGGTAAAGATGATACTGAAGAGACCCAAAAGCTGGAGAACAAAATATTGGATGAAATTACTGAAGAAATTGACAATATTATTGATACCCATATTGAAGACCATACTATTAAAAATGATGGTGATGAGGAACAGAATCAGGATACTCAGGAATCTTAGAGGGAGTCGGGGGACATTGATACCCACACTGAAGACCACACTATCAATAAGGATGGCGGGGAAGACCAGACTCATTACCATCAAGATTATCATGGGGAAATAGGGGATATGGTGGAAACAAAGATTGACAAAGGCAACATGGAAAAAAATGAGGAGGATATTGTCCCTGATAAGGAAACTGACAAAGCTGAGAAAGATTACAATGAGAATGAGAATGATGAGTATAGTCGTGATACTTCGAAAGGTGACCTTGAAGAAAATAATGTCCATAACATGAGGAGCCTTGAGGATTATGTCCATGAGAGAGAGGTCAGTTTCAAAAGGGTGGCTACTATTTCCTTCCTTCAAATGGACAGAAATAAAGTGGAGAACAACTATAATATGGATAAGTTGATTCAGGATGATATAAAGGAGATCAAAGATAATTATAAGAAACTGGAAGATAGGAACACTCTGCTGGAGGAAATTGTTGACAAAATGCACAATGATGCTACCATGTACCAGCAGGGGAAAGATGTTTTCGATAAGGTTAACAATATGGATACCAAGATCAATGACATGGTGGACAATAAGCTCAAAAAAATTAATGACAGGGTTAACAACAACAAGGCTCTTATCAAAAAACTTACTACTGTTAGCAAAATGGGTATGAAAAACTCTCTGGATAATTTAAAATCTTTATATACCCTTCTGGAAGGTAATGACAGTGACAAGGCAAGGCAGGAGGATGATAACCCTCAGGAAATTCATATGTCAGGCTCTAGCACTAGGACTCGCTCCAACACTAAAAAGAAAGCCGAAGTCCAGAACAAAGATATCAATAAGTTAAGGGACTCAATCCAGAGCATGGAGATGTAGATGGTTGAAGTTCAGATGCTGGAGGATCAGATGGAAGTTGTTTAGCTTTAGTGCAGGAATGTTTTGAATTGCTAGAAGTTTTTTGCTATCTGTCTACTGGAAGCTTTTCGTAGTTAGCTATTTTGATGTTTTGTAATGATATTTTTCTGTTAAACCTAGGGTTTAGCCCTCTTTTGGTCTTCTGTCATATGTGACAGTTTGTTGTTACCTTTTTCCTTTAATGTATATCATTTTGGTGCTATGTAAAGGGTTTCGGGGCCCCTTCAAAACCTGTTGTTACCTTAATAAAAAACATTGCACCAATATTTGTGACTTTAAAATTGTTGTTACAATGACGAATACCCATAATTAAATGCAATGCATCCTTAGTTGTAAAAATTAATCAATCATGTGATGCCACATCAGTTGTACAAGTATATGGGTACCCTTTATGCACTCTATTGGTCTCACCATTTTTTTTGGGTTATTTTCGACACCTTGGAAAAAATTATGTTGATGTGGCATCATATTTGATGATGTGACCTTGAAACCTTAGTTATAAGAAGGGGACTTTCCATGTAATCTACTGTAAAAAATTTAGAGTGATTTGAAATTTCCACATAGTATTTTGAGAAGCGTGAAGTTAAGGTGCTCAACTAATGAATCCTCTCCCCTAAGAATATGATAGATCAAGTCACAATATTCTAAAGCTCTAGTGGAAATATGGGAATGTGAAACATACAACAACAGGGATTTGATGAAACTATGTGGTCCTTTGTTACCCTTTCATTTTCAATTTTAGATGCAAGTGGTCTATGATAACTGGTCATTGGAATAAGGAGATGAAAATTACATTGACTAGTTATATTGAAGTATTTGTATTGGATCAAACAAGTAGTAGGATTCTGGCAGAATCTTGACCATGCTTCCACGATATTAATTTCATACTTCATTTTTGTTCCTCATTCTACAAGCAATGGATGATTCAATGTGTCCAAGGGTTGTTGTAGCAACCAGGTCCAAACAAGCTTGGGAGCCTCTACGAATTTATTATCAAGGTATAACAAAATTAAATGTAGAAAAATTACAAATATTAAGGAGAAATTTAAAAAATATTTACATGAATGGATCAGATTCTATAGATCATTTCTTTACTAAAGTAGTGAACATTGTTAATCAATTACGGACACATGGGGAAAATATTAATGATCAAATAGTAGTTGAAAATATTCTTAGAATCCTGCCTAATAAATTTGATACAATTGAAGAATCAAAAGAATTATTTTAGTTGTTTGTGGATGAATTAATGGGTTCCTTGTTATCTCATGGGTCTAGATTAAACAAAAATAACAGTTCTTCTTTAGAGAATGCTTTCAGAGCTCAGGCTTCATCAAGCAGAGGAAGAAGAAGAGGAAGAGGTGGACAAATTAATACATATCAAGGAGGAAGAACATGCTAGTCCAATCACCGTTTCAATAATAGAGGACAAGGTAGAAACAAATCCCAAGAAAAATCATCAAAGTTTGATAAATCAAATATTTCGTGCTATTATTGTAAGAAATATGGTCATTTTGCTAATGATTGTAGGAAGAAACAAACATAATAATAGAAACCCGGTGCAAATTATTTAGATGTATCTGACAATAATTTAGGGAGTTGATTTATAAATTTTAATGTGGCACAAGAAATATCTAAGGATGTATGGTTTTTATATAGTGGTTGTAGTAAGCATATAATTGTAAATAGAGATTTATTTTCTGATCTAGATGATTCTGTGAAACCTAAAATAAAATTGGGAAATGGTATTGTAGCATTTACAATGGGGAAATGTGTTATACATGTAATGAAAAAAAATCAAGAAAAAATATATATTCTTGATTTTTACTAGATGTACTTGGATTAAAACATATTCTAATGAGTGTTGGTCAACTAATTGAAAAAGGGTACAAAGTTCTTTTTAATAATGTTGTTTGCACAATCTTGGATAGAAATTCTAGTGACAGGTTGATTTCTAAGGTTAAGATGACCAGGAACTGGATGTTTCCCCTTCAGATTCATGGTATTCAAGGAATAAAGGAAGTTAATTTAAAGGTAGAAACCTTAGACTAGACATGGCTCTAGAACTTGAGGTATGTACACCTTCATTTTGATGGCTTGAGCTTATTGCAAAAGAAGAATATGGTGAAAGGTTTTCCACCTATTACACTGCCTACTAGTTCTTGTGAAAGTTGTATAATGACAAAACAACATAGAGAAACATTTTCAGTAGGAAGCTCAATTAGAGAAAGAGTGCCTTAGAGTTAGTTCACACTGACATATGTGGTCCAATGCAAACTCCATCCTTAGGGGGAAGTCTATATTTTTTTATGTTTATTGATGATTTCAGTAGGAAAAATTGGATATACTTTATCAAGGAAAAGTTTTATGCTTTCAATAATTTTAAGGAGTTCAAATAAATGGTGGAAAAAAAAAGTGTACTATTCATCAAGGTACTTAGATCTGATAGGGGTGGTGAATATAAGTCTAATGAATTTTTGGAATTTAGCAGAGATCATGGGATCAAGAAGTCTAGTTCACAACATGGTACACACCACAACAAAATGGTGTAGCAGAGAGGAAAAATAGAACCATAATGGAGATGGAAGGAGTATGCTAAAGGCTAAAAACTTCTCTAATGACTTTTGGGATGAAACAGTTGTTGGAAAGCTACAATGTAAACAATTGTTGTTTTGTCATTGATATCAAACCTTAACTGGTGAGGCTATTGCTATTTGTTTGAGTATCATATCTATTGATTGCTGAAAAAGATTTGAAGGCAAGGATAACAAGAAGATCGAGTGAAATGGTTGAGTTATGGGAAATTACAAGGGTACTTGATCAGTTGGCACATTGGCAAGGTAACGTGTTGTTTATCTATAACACTAAAATGAAGATGTGAGTTTACTGGGAACAATATATGCTGAGTGAAGTTTGTGTTAACCGAGCACTAGTGTATGCTGAGCATAATTTCTAGTGTCGACCGAGTGCCAGTAAGTTGCCGGAGAAAATAGTGATGATCGAGTGGAAGAACACAGTGTTGGCTGAGTGCCAGTATTTTGGTAAATGTTGAGATTTGAGATCTTTGGCTGACATAATTTAATTTATTGGGATATGTAAAGTTGATTAAGGATAAGCATGATTGGTCCACATTATTTAATTCATGGGTAACCGTAATTAACGCATGGATTCAAGATTTAATTAGTGATTTCTTTGGAGAAGTAAATTAAATGTAAATGATGGAAAGATCCGTTGGATCCAACCTAACCTAAGATCTACGATATTGATTAAGCGGAAAAGATTTATTTTACCTAGATGAAGAGGTATAAGATAACCTCGAGGGGTTATTCAAGTTGTGAGATGTATGTGATAAGTGTATGCAAAGAGGATTGCATGGTTAATTGGCTGATTGGCATGATCTAGCAGAGAAGGCTGAGCAGAGAAACAGAGAATTGTGAAAGTGATTGCTTGACGGATTTCCAAGCAGATCTAAAGATTGAAATGACAATGGAGGCCACTCAGTGAACTAGCATTAGAGCTCAATTAGATATGGATTTGCAAATTAATTTGTATGTATTAGATCACACCTGTTGATTACTTTCTAACCATTGTATCAGTCAGAATCCTTTAACCAGGTTGACCTAACAGTCATTGTTTAAATCCTTTGAGCAAGGTGACATTCAGGTGGAATGTTCTAAGTCCTCTAACAAGGCCACTCCTGAAAGGGTGATTAAATCCTTTAACTAGGTCACATTTAGCAGTGTGTTTTGTAACCTTTTCACAAGGTTGGCTCCTAGCAGAGCTCACTTCAGAAGAGTGAAAAATTGGTAGCATGTTACTGGTGGTTTTTCCTAAATTGGGTTTCCATGTTAAATCTTGGTGTCAACTTGTGTGAATGTTTATGTCGTGTTTTACTGATAAGTTTTTGCAAGTTGATTACATTTGAACAGTAAATTGCATATTTATGTTGTTTCTACCAAGCAGATTTGAGTTGTTTAAGGTGCTATAAAGTTTCAATTGTTACATCTAGACCCGTGGATAAATGATTCACCCCCCTCTCAGTTATTCTAAATTCATTCTAACAATTGGTATCAGAGCTCTGGTCTCTTGCAAACAGTTTGAAGGTACTTGGAGCGAAAGATCAAGATGTATAAAAAGGAGGTACCAAAGTTGAACAAAGATAACTTCCCTGCATGGCAGAGTTTGATGAAATTGCATCTGGCTGGTATTGGTGATGCTGCTAAATGCTATGTTGAACATGATTATGTAGCCCCACCAACACCTCTCACCGCTGAACAGTTAAGAGAAAAGCAGGAACACAACCAAGCGATGTTGGAGATCGCATCATCCTTGAGCTATCCTGAATTTGAAGACATAAAGAACTGTACAAATGCAAAGCAGATGTGGGATACCCTAGAAACCATCTATGAAGGAGATACAAATGTACTAAGAGCCAAATCTAAAAGTTTAAGAGGTAAGTTTAATGAAATGAAAATGCTAGAAGGAGAAAATATAGTTCAATATTGTGGTAGGATAAAAGAAGTCATGAATACTATTAGAGGAGCTAATGGAACCATTGATGATAACACCATTATGAGCAAGGTACTGAGGAATCTTCTTCTTGTATATGCTATTAGAGTCTCTACAATTCAAGAACTGAGATGTACTCCTAATAACAATTTGACTTTGGAAGGTCTGGTAGGCAGACTTACTGCATTTGAGAAGTCAAATTTTGATAACTACACTCCACAAGCTATTGAATCTGCATTCAAGTCCCAGTTGGTCCTTAACAAATCAAATAAAGGAAAGAAATGTGTGAACAGTGATAGTGACACTACAAATGATGATCTGGAAGAACTTGAGGCACTTATGGCAAGAAGACTATCTAGAGGAAAAGGAAAATTCAAAGGTAAACTTCCTATCATTTGTTTTTCATGTAACAAAGTTGGTCATATTGTTGCTAGATGTCCTGATAAGAATGACAAAGAAGAAAGAAGAGACAACAAGTAAAAAGATAGAAAGGATGACTGAGACTTCAGAAAGTATAAGGATTACAAAGATAAAGGTAAGAAATCTTGCTATATAGCAAAAGAAGCTTCTGACAGTGGATCTGAAATTTTTGATGAAAATGATATAGAAGTTGTGTATGTTGCTATGAAAGATGATTTTGATGATGATGAGAAAACTACAATAATTTCTTATATGAGTAAAGGTGACCATTGGATTATTGACAGTGGTTGTTCACATCACATGACTGGTGATAAAAATAAATTTGAGACCTTAGATCAGTTGAAAGGTGGTTATGTTAAATTTGGTAATGATGCACCATGTCTTTTTAAAGGGAAAGGATCAATTAAATTGATTGTCAAGATCAGATGTGATAATGTATATTGGGTTGATGATCTTAACTATAATTTATTAAGTGTTGCACAACTGAATACTTCTGGTTACAGAGTTGAGTTCCATCACAAGAAGGCAAAGATCTTTGATCCCACTGGAGAACTAGTTGGAAGTGGAGAGCAGACAAAAGGGAACTTGTTCTATCTGGACTTAGCTGATGATACATGCTTGTTTGCACTATATAATGATGTTTGGTTACGGAATAAAAGGTCATTTCATGTAAAGTTTGATAACTTGGTACGCATAAGCAAATTGAAAAAGTTTAGAGGGCTGTCTAAGTTAAAGAAACCTGAAAATGCAATTGTAAGAAATGTCAGTTGGGAAAAATGACTAAGTCTATTTTCAAGAGCAAGATTCATACTTCTAAGGAAATTCTGGAATTGGTTCATATTGATCTTTGTGGTCCCATTGGTGATAAAAGTTATTGTGGAGATAGATATTTCATTCTATTTGTTCATGATTACTCTAGAATGATGATTGTTATGTTTCTTAAAAAAAAATCTAATGCATTCTAGTTATTTAAGTGGTACTTGGCAAAAATTGAAAAAGAGACAGGTAAAAGGCTGAAATGTTTGAGATTTGACAGAGAAGGTGAGTTTATTTCTAATGATTTTAACAAGTTCCGCAATGACCGAGGTATAAAATACAAATGTCTGTGCCTAGGACACCACCACAGAATGGTATTGCTAAAAGAAGAAATGGATCTATCATGGACTGTGCCAGAACACCAATGATGGAGAAAAATGTTGCACAAAAATATTAGAGAGAAGCTGTGAGTACAGCAGTCTATACCCTAAACAAAGTACAAGTCAAGAAAGGTACTAATGCTACACCTTATGAGCTATGGTATGGATATGCACCTAATGTAAGATATTTCAACATTTTTGGAAGTAAATGCTTCATACTGAAGGATAAGAGAAATATAAAACTTGATGCTAAAGGTGAGGAAGGGATATTTTTTGGTTATTCAACTAGAAGTAAAGCGTATACGTGTTTGAATTCTAACACTAAAAAAATTGTGGAAAGTGCAAATGTTAGAATTGATGAATATGCAAAAAGAAATGAAGTCGAATGCATACAAGAACCTGAAAGTTACAAAACATTTATCTATCTGGATGATGAAGATTCTAATATATTACTTGAACCTAAGGAAGAGGTTTTCGAGAAATAGCTAGCACCTGCCGAGTCACAGAATGAGGTTTCTGGGAAACAAGAGGTAATTGCCGAGCTATTTGATGGAGATGCCGAAACACAGAATCAACTTGAATTGAACATGAATAATGAATCTGAAGCAAAACAGAACCTATTCTAGCAAAGTATGCGAGGAGGCACCACAAACCTGACCAAATCATAGGATAGAAGGATTTTGCAGTTATGACAAGAAGTAAGTTGAGAGATGGTACATGCTTGCTATGTGATTTTGAGCCTAAAACAGTAAAAGATGCTTTATAAAATGAAGACTGGATACAAGCCATGAATGAAGAGATTAAACAGATTGAAAAGAAAAAAACTTGGACACTTGTACCTAGGCTGAATGAAAAAAATGTAATTGGTACTAAAATGTAATTGGTATTATGTGAATTTTGGCTACAGGTGGAGTGAAATGAGGCTCCCACAAGGGTAGAGCCCAGCCTGTGAAAATATTTAAATTTTCTGGTCTTGGTTGTGTCTTTTGCATTTTTCTAAGTCTTTGGTTTACCCCTTGTCCACGCAAAGTAACCTAAGTATGCAAAAAACCCTATGCAAATTTGATATAAACCCTAGCTCAGCCAATGCCTTTCTTTTTCCTCATTAACTTTTCCAAATGACTTAAGTTCCCTTTAGGTCATGTGCATATTATCCTCGCCTTTAGTCTCCAAGTTGCAAAAAGGAAACAATATATTTTGTTTTATCTAGTGACCCTGAGATTTCCTTTAGTCTCGTGATGAGAAAGAATTTTCCTTTTTGATCATGAGATTACATGACCATCGTTGGATCAAATGTTGATCGGAGGGTAGTCGGGTAATCTCATGAAGTAACTTAGAGTTAACAAAAGATCTAGAGATCTCGCGACTCAGTTTATTTCTTATCCTCCAGATGCAACCTGAGTTCAAGCTGGGTCAGGTCAAGATTCTTTCAGTTGCGTAATCTTGTGAACTAACCATGATTAGACAAAGTGATAAGAGATTACGAGATTGTTTAGTCACCAGGTCTCTGAATGAAATCATGGTTAGAGGGCGGGTTTGGTCAAAGGGTCAAAGACTGCAGCTTTGGCAATCATCGGCAAATCACACTGTGACATCTGACAGTAGGCGGGCCCAGTTTTCATGTTTGTCACTGAGTCTCGTAACCACAACGGAATATTCCAAATCATTCAGCGAATATGAGATTGCCCTTAGTCTCTTGGTCTCATAAAGAAGGGGAATATTCTGAAATCATTTAGAGACTTCCCGATGGCCGTTGATCTTGATCCGATCCTGTGGTGGTCGCATGATCTCGTAATGAAATCATAGTTAGGTGAAAGATTTAGCGACTCGGAGACATAAAGGATTTAGTTCACCATGGTTAAAAGATGAGTCAAAATTGAGTTAAGGTTTGAAATCAACACAAAGGTAATCTTTGTGCAAGTTTGAAAGGATCAGACGGTTGGCATTATGGCTTGAAGAAAATATGCAGTATGTTTAATGTATGAGGCAATGCGCCATGATGCCACGTGTTCTTGGTCTGACTGCTTAGTCGCGTTGTCGCTGGATGAAATTAGGGTTGCAGAGATTAAAGGTTAAAGGATATGATCATAGTCGTCGATGCAGTTGAAGATCTCTTGGTAGTCGCTAAGTATCATGAAGAGAAGGAATATTCTCATATGGTCCAGAGACTTCTGGATAACTGTTGATTCTGATCAGATTCTGTGGTTGTCACCAAGTCTCCAAACAGATGCAAAGTTAAGTGAAATGAAGGGAGATAACGTGACTACTCAGTCGCTGGGTATCATAATGTAACTAAGGTTAAAGAAAGAGTCTAGAGACTCAGTGATACAAAGAAAAGATGATAACTTGGGTAAAGGGCAGGGTTAAAGGATGAAGACAGTAATGACAAGGGTAAGATCTACGACTATGTTTTAAAATAGAATTCAGGATTTTTCTCAGCCGTTGATACAGGAATCTGTGCCACCTGTGACCATTAAGGTTTAAATATTCAAATATATGAAAATATGATTCTCAGAGTTCATGGTGGTGGCATGATTTCTCATGAATTTGATAGAGAGATGGGTTGAGCCAACTTCTCAGAGCTGCATTAATGGAAAAGTAAAGATATTCAAAGCCATATTTGATTGATCAAGATATTTTTGAATGGCATTGACGAGCATAACTGACAGTATTAGGGTTTCTGATTATTCTATTTGAAAATGTATTGAAACCCTAATTTTAGGAATTAGATTGTCTCCTGAGCCTGCGTGCTAGAGGAGTAGTATATATAAGTTAGTTTCAAAGCTTTTTAGCTTAGTAGTTTTTCAGCTTATGTAAGATTTTTGTGGCATCTTCTCTGCCCCTAGGTTTTCATATGTTGTAATCTCTCATTGAATTGCAAGTATGGCAAAGGTTTTTTGTGACATTCTTTCTGTCCCTGGGTCTTCTTGTTTGTACTTCTCTTACTAGAATATAATACAGAGATTGGTATTGGAATGAACTTGGAGTTCTTGAGCCCTCTTTCTTTCTGTAATATTGTGTACTACTATGGATGATCTGATTTAGGTGAGTTTATGGATATTCTTTAGTCCCTTGTCATTTTGTCTCATTCCTGTGCCTGATTGCATAAGTGGATGTTTGTTTGTAGGTCATCGCCCGTGTCTATTTATAGTGAGTATGCTATTGTTTGTGAAATCATCTCTTTCCCTAAATAGCCTCTATTTATCTCAGACCTCTCTATGAAATACTTATGTAAGCCTATCTAGAAACTTGTGTTCTATTAGATTCAAGTTCTCTTTCTAAGATTGATTGTTGTGTTGCAATTCAGAAAATTACTTTCGGTGTATCACCTAGTAGGATAGTTTGCTTATTCAGTTATTTCCCTTCCATGCATTCCTTCTATCCCTTTTCCCTCAAGAATTTACTTTCATGTTAAGAAGCAAATTTGGGTGATTATCCAAGAGGAACCAGCCTAGAACCTGGAGGTCTCATTTCAGTTGGCAAATGTCTCACACCTGGAAATGATTCCCATGTTATACTAGATTATCAAGACTACGAGAGCTTGACCTAGGGTGCAAAATTTAGTGTATAACAGTAACAAGGAATAAAGCTAGTCTGGTATGCAAGGGATATGCACAAGAGGAAGGAATTGATTATGGAGAAATATTCACCACAGTTGAAAGGTTTGAAGGAATCAAAACTTTACTTGCATATGCAGCCTACAAAGGTTTTAAAGTTTATCAAATGGATGTAAAGTCAACATTTTTGAATGAAATATTAGAAGAAGAAGTGTACATTGAACAAGCTGATGGATTTTTTGACCCAAGCAAGGGGAACATGGTTTGTAGACTACACAAGGCACTATATGGACTGAAGCAAGCACCAAGAGCATGGTATGAGATATTGCACAATTATTTGATAAAGATTGGATTCGCAAGGAAAAATGACAACATCAATCTGTATTTGAAGACAAAACAAGGTAAAGGTACTTTATTAGCTGAAATTTTTGTTGATGACATTATATTTGGTGGACAAGATGTGTTATGCCAAACATTTTCAAAAGAGATGCAAACTGAATTTGAGATGTCTATGTTTGGTGAAATCAAATTCTTTGTTGGCTTATAAATATATCAAATGAAGAATGGTATCTATATTACTCAATCAAAATATGTCAAGGAGATACTAAAAACTTTTGGAATGGAAGAATCAAAACTAGTAAGTACACCCATGGCTACTAGACAGGAGTTAACAAAAAATTATGATACAAAAGAAGTGAATCAAACCCTTTACATGCCAATGATTGGAAAGCTGCAATATGTTGTGCACAATAGACTTGATATTACTATGGCTATTGGAATTGTTGCAATTTTTTCTGCCAATCCCAAAGAGACTCATATGATGGCAGTGAAAATAATTCTGAGATATTTGAAGGGTAAAGATGAATATGGTCTGTATTACAAAAAGAATGACAAGTTTGAACTCAGAGTTTACACCGATTTTGATTGGGCTAGAAACATGGATGATAGGAAAAGCACCACAGGTGGCGCATTTCTTTTGGGAAAGAGATTGGTTTCATGGACAAGAAAGAAACATAATTGCACCTCACAATCTACAGCTGAAGCCAAATATGTGGCCGCAGCTGTTAATTGCTCTAATATTGTGTGGTTGAAGATACTACTGAAAGGTATGAAAGAGGAGATCACTGAACCAGTTGTTATATATTGTGATAACACGAGTGCCATTAATATTTCTAAGAACCCTATGATGCACTCTAAGACAAAGCATATAGCTATCAAGTGTCATTACTTGAGAGAGTTAGTTCAAAACAAGGAAGTGAGATTGGAATATGTGCATACTAAGGAACAGTTAGAAGACATATTTACAAAAGCACTACCCAAGGATGCTCATGAGTATTTGCGAGGTAAATTAGGGGTGATTCCCCCAATTGAGGCTAATTAGTTCAGAATGGAAGTGTTGCATCAAATATTGTATTCAGAATATTTGACAAATTGATGCACATGAGTCACACTTTAGGAAGCTACCTAAAGCTGTGAAAGAAAGACAAGGACAAAAAAGAGGATCAGTCATAAGCAAGACGACAGGAACAACATGATACAGAGTTAGAACCGAAGAATCTGCATAATGAAGATGTCAACATATTTGGCATTGTTTTCAAAGAGGGAGAGTTTACTACTTAGAGAAAAAGGGAGAGATTACTAAAAGAGGGAGTCTACAAATGAACATAAATAGAAATATTTCAATGTGATTACAGAAATAGAGGGAGAAATGTTTTACAGAATGAGAATCAGAATGAAGCTAAAGACATTAATGAAGATTTGTTCATATCAAGGAACACATGCAGACTTCTTGGATTGTATGGTAACTATGTTTGTAAAATTATTATTTTAAAGTTTAGTGTTGCCATGAATGCCAAAGAGGGAGATTGTTGGAAATCTACAATGTAAACAATTGTTGTTTTGTCATTGATGTCAAACCTTAACTGGTGAGACTATTGCTATCTGTTTGAGTACCATATCTATTGATTGTTGAAGAAGAATTGAAGGCAAGGATAACAAGAAGACCGAGTGAAATGGTTGAGTTATGGGAAATTACAAGGGTACTTGATCAGTTAGCACATTGGCAAGGTAATGTGTTGTTTACCTATAACACTAAAATGAAGATGCCAGTTTACTAGGAACAATATATGTCGAGTGAAGTTTGTGTCGACCGAGCACCAGTGTATGCCGAGCATAATTTATTGTGTCGACTGAGCACCAGTAAGTTGCTAGAGAAAATAGTGATGATCGAGTGGAAGAACATAGTGTTGGCCAAGCGCCAGTATTTTGGTAAATGTTGAGATTTGAGATCTTTGGCCTACATAATTGAATTTATTGGGATATGTAAAGTTGATTAAGGATAAGCATGATCGGTCCACATTATTTAATGCACGGGTAATCGTAATTAATGCATGGATTCAAGATTTAATTAGTGATTGCTTTGGAGAAGTAAATTAAATGTAAATGATGGAAAGATCTGTTGGATCCAACCTAACCTAAGATCTATAATAATGATTAAGCAGAAAAGATTTATTTTACCTAGATGAAGAGGTATAAGATAACCTCGAGGGGTTATTCAAGTTGTGAGATGTATGTGATAAGTGTATGCAAAGAGGATTGCATAATTAATTAGATGATTGGCATGATCTAGCAGAGAAGGCTGAGCAGAGAAGCAGAGAATTGCGAAAGTGATTACTTGACAGATTTCCAAGCAGATCCGAAGATTGAAATTAGAATGGAGGCCACTCAGTAAATTAGCATTAGAGTTGAATTAGATCTAGATTTTCAAAGTAAGTTGTATGTATCAGATCACACCTGCTGATTACTTTCTAACCATTGTATCAGTCAAAATCCTTTAACCAGGTTGGCCTAATAGTCATTGTTTAAATCCTTTGAGCAAGGTGACATTCAGGTGGAATATTCTAAGTCCTCTAACATGGCCAATCTTGACAGGGTGATTAAATCCTTTAACCAGGTCACATTTAGCAGTTTGTTTTGTAACCTTTAACAGGGTTGGCTCCTAGCAGAGCTCACTTCGGAAGAGTGAAAACTTGGTAGCATGTTACTGGTGGTTTTTCCCAAATTGGGTTTCCACGTTAAATCTTGGTGTCAACTTGTGTGAATGTTTATATTGTGCTTTTTACTGATAAGTTTCTGTAAGCTTATTACATTTGAACAATAACTTGCATATTTATGTTGTTGCTACCGAGAAGATTTGAGTTGTTTAATGTGCTATAAAGTTTTCAATTGGTACATCTAGACCTGTGGATAACTGATTCATCCCCCCCTCTCAGTTATTCTAAATTCATTCTAACAACAGTAGCATGTGTAGTATGCATTTTAAACAAAAGTCCTACAAAGATTGTTAAAGAAAAAATTCCACAAGAAACATGGAGTGGTAAGAAACATTTTTTTATCTCAGTTTAGAATCTTTGGATGTGTTGCATATGTTTTAGTTCTAGCTAAATTAAGAAGAAAGTTGGATGATAAGAGTGAAAAATATATTTTCAATGGTTATAGTGAGTAATAAAAAGCTTACACATTATATAACCTTATTTCAAAGAAAATGATTAATAGCAGGGATGTCATATTTAAGGAGGAAGATGAATGGGATGCACATGTTGATAGTGTAGTCACAATTGGAGCACCAATACCAAATAATGAAGAAGAACAAGAAGGGAAAGGTGATCAATCAAATCAAGTAGGACCAAACACTCCACCCAGAAATATTGTGCAAGGTCAATCACTAATTCATGCAAAGCATCCCACTCCAAAAGTAGGTAATGATTCAAATCCTACACTTTCCACATGAGTAAAAGGTAGAAAAATGTGAAGCTTGAAAGAGATATATGCTCAAGGAGAATAAATTTTGGATTTTTCTCAAATTTTTCTTTATTCTCTTGCAATCCTATGTGTTTTAAAGATGCATTTAATGAGAAACATTGGGTTAAAGCCATGGATGGATAAATTAATTCCATTGAAAGAAATCAAACATGAGAGCTCGTGGATCTACCTGAAGGTAAGGAAGACACTGGTGTCAAATGGATTTACAAAACTAAATTTAATGCAAAAGGTGAAATTAACAAACAACAACATTTAATTGATTATAATGAAACATTTTCTCTAGTTGCTAGACTTGATACAATTATAATGGTTTTAGTAATAGATGCCTAAAATAATTGGAATTTTTTTTAAATGGATGTGAAATAGCTGTTTTGAATGGTTTTATTTAAGATGTTTATGTTCAACAACCTCCTGGTTACGGGGTATATGGGCATGAAAGTAAAGTGTGTAGATTGAAAAAGGATCTCTATGGTTTGAACCAGACACCTAGGGCTTGGTATAACAGGATTGATTCATACATGAAAAAAAATGGTTTCAACAGAAGTAGTAATGAGCCCACTCTATACACAAATATCAAAAAATAAGGTTAGATTTTGATAGTGTGCTTATGTGTTGATTTGATTTTTACTGGAAATTTATTTATAGACACTTTTAAAGCAACAATGAAGAAAGAGTTTGAAATGACAAATTTGGGTTTGATGAGATACTTATTAGTCATTGAGGTTGTTGAATCTGATAAAGGAATTTTAATTTTTCAATCTAAGTATGATAAGGATGTATTAAGAAAATTCAAAATGATGAATAATAAAATAGCACAAACTCCGGTTGCAATTGGAACAAAACTTACCAAACAAGATAATGGGCCAAATATTGATTCAATTTTGTTCAAGATACTTGTTGCGAGTCTAATCTATCTCAAAGGTACAAGGCCTGATATCATGTATGGTGTTAGTTTAATCTCAAGATTCTAATATTAGTGAAACAAGACTTCGAGCTTAGCCAAAACTCACATCACAAGATATCTCTCTCAACAATCTAAAGTACATAAAGCAGGATGATCTACTAGTCTCTAATGAGGACATGGTTGGATTTTAGTGAGATTAGACAAGGTGGTGGAGTGTACATGATCCCATCCCCATATTTCTTGGGGACCATCCTACTAGAGATCCAAGACCATGGGCCAAATCTAGATGAGTTGAGGAAGACATAGAGTCAAAGTCAAATGAGGACAATGATGATAGTTCTAATTAGGATGATGGCCATGATAGGGACTAGGAGTGAAATTTGTTGGCAAGTTGACTCCTAGAGGTCATATGAATATTTTTGTATTGTCATTATGGCAACAAAGTCATATTAAGTTTCTGTCCTGAAAGACAAAATGACTAAGTATGGAAAATAGGACAGACAAAGATATACAGAGATCAACACATCAGTGCATGTGTTAGACATCAAATCAGAGTATGTGCATTCAAATATATGTTCTATGTGATGTCTACATACTAATTCTAGACATGCATGGTACGGAATGATAATGCAGAGAAGTTACAGACAGATCAGTACACCAGTAGTCTAGAAGACAGAGCATGGAAGCCGACTAGTGTTTTGATCAGCGTGAATTATTTGTTTATGTAACGGCCAAGCACCTTTTATTATATGTTTTTAATGATGTAATTAGTATTGTTGTAAACACGCTTAAGACAACTTGCTCGGAAGTGTTGTGTATTATGTTTTAGGGCCGACCATAAGTCTTGTTTTGGGTCGCGTCTATTCGGGTATGAACATATAAGTATGTAATGTAAAGTTATGTTACGGTTGTCAAATAAGATGTATGAAAAAGATATAGAAGAGCAGTATGAGATAAAGCTCTTTAAGAGAGTAAGAGCATTCGCGCATACACGAAATTGATCAGACAACAGTGTCATCACAACAGTTCACTTTTGATATAGTGTATATCAACTATCAGAAGGTTGTAGCCTTCATCTTATTGGGCAGTGAGCCATATACCTTTAACAGGGTTTTGTAAAAGACTCCTAACAGGGTCAGATGTTTAACAAGGTCATTGTACTTGCATTGTAAAGACTGCTTCTAACAGGGCAAAGGAACTTTAACAAGTTCACTATACTAGTACAATATTTGTGGGTACTAATTCCCACCGGGGTTTTCCTCTGATCAAGGTTTCCCCGTAATCATATCATGTATTATGAGTTCTTATGTTAAGATTCATTAAATGTATGTTTGATTTATGTTTAAGTTGCTGAAAAGTAATAAATAGACAAACACTGATTCACCCACCCCCCCTCTCAGTGTTTCTAACAATTGGTATCAAAGCTCTGGTCCTCTGAAAGAAAATTTA
This sequence comes from Thuja plicata, assembly GCA_018584345.1. Taxonomy (NCBI): domain Eukaryota; kingdom Viridiplantae; phylum Streptophyta; class Pinopsida; order Cupressales; family Cupressaceae; genus Thuja; species Thuja plicata. The sequence goes on along the minus strand of MU224254.1, from coordinate 6,241,220 downwards.
ACCACTTGAGGAGATCATGGACTCAGCAGAAGCAAAACATTTGAAAAAGAATCTTGAAGCAACTCTTGAAGATCTTGATAGATCTGAAAAAGAAAATGAAGAACTTAGACTAAAAGTTGATGG
>MU224254.1:6224920-6238850 GCA_018584345.1 Thuja plicata | reverse complement strand
AGGATAAGAGAAGAAACATTGGATAATATTCTCCCTGTATGCTCACATGATGAGAAGGCAATTCTATTAGATCTGGTGAAGCCTCATCTCAGAACCAAGACAAGGACTCTTCAGATTATGAACAAAGGGTATGAGCAGATAGGAAAAGAAACTAAAAAGGAATTTGCACAAGTGTTTATGGATAGACACATGTATCCATCAATGGTGCCTACTAAAAAGGTAACTCTAGCTCCTCCAAAATAGGTTATAGAACCAGTGACTCAGATAGCACCTATAACAGGTCCACAGGTTTTAGCGCCCCCGGTGACAATAACTTCTGATACAGCAAAAGACTAAGAAGATACTATAGTGGTTGATAATATCAGGATATTCATGACAACATCTGACAAAGACATGGACAAAGTTGATAAAGCATTTGTAAGCATTGAAGAAATGTGCACTGATGATACGTCTGTACAACAAGATGAAGTCCCCTCCAATGATCCAATTGACTTGAATGAAGAAAAAGGTACTCAAGATAATGAGACACCAATCAAAGAGATACCAGTAAAGAGTGAATGCATGGATACCAGTCAGAATACTATATTCTCACCATCCACTCAACCATCTACTTCATTCTTTTCAAGGTTAACTCCTGATTCAGCAAGTCTGGATGCATGGGGAGAAGAAGACCTGATCAAGATCAACATTCTTGCTATGGAAAAAGCAAAAGAAAAATAGGTTATGAGGAACCCTCTTTTCTTGTAGTTAGTTAACATTCTGAATGATTTAGTACCTGCAAATAAGAAAGTAGCCAAAATTCAATCAGTTGAAGATGTTGACAGTATTCTTACAAGGTTCAAAGCTCACTTTACAAATCTAGTAGACTCTGCTACTAGAATTGCAGAAGATGAATATAAAAAGGAGAGGTTGAATGAATTGGTAAAGAATTTTAATTTATACCTAAAATCTTTAAATATTGGGCAATCCATATTGAAAGAATTGACAGCTAAGGGAAAGAAAGTCACAACAAACTGCATGGATAGAGTAAAATTCACCTCTGAGCACATTAAAAAGATAGAAGAGGCAGAGATCATGGTGGACATCATTAGAAAATCAGTTGAGAAATCTACCCAAGATATGAACATCTGTAACAATGTCTATCAAGGACAGTTGGACAAGATTGAGAAGGCTAAGTTGGAGATCAGTAAGATAAGAGTCAGACAGACTTAGTTGAGGAATGCACTTGCGCCCTCTCTAGAAGTTTTGAATGAGAACATCAAACAGATTGATGCCACCATTGTGATGTATGATCAAGGTCCCTATATGGATTTGACAAAAATGGAGAAGCTAACATATGCATTATGCGCGTAGCTTCAGAAAGTTGATGCAATGAAGGCATTCTGGCAGAAAGAGATCCAATCCCTTCAGATTTCATATCCAGATGTTTACATGGAGTAAGTATCTTGAAACTTACAAGTTTTTGCATACCTTTGTCATTAATGTAGATATATGGAGTGTAGCATATATATATGTTAAGGATTGCAGAGATATACAACTTTTTTGGTGTTAAGTCATTTTGAGTAACTTGGCCACATTCCTTTGTTGCCATTAATGACAAAGGGGGATATTGTTGGCAAGTTGACTCCTACAGGTCATATGACTATTTTTGTGTTGTCATTATGGCAACAAAGTCATATTAAGTTTCTGTCATGAAAGACAAAATGACTAAGTATGGAAAACATGACAGCCTAAGATATACAGAGATCAACACATCAGCGCACGTGTTAGACATCGAATCAGAGTATGTGTGTTCAGATATATGTTCTATGTGATGTCTACATACTAAGTCCAAAAATGCATGGTACGGAATGATAGTACGAAGAAGTTATAGATAGATCAGTACACCAACAGTCCAGAATACAGAGCATGGAAGCCGACTAGTGTTTTGATCAGCGTGAATTATTTTATTATGTAACGGCCAAGCGCCTTTGATTATATGTTTGTAATGATGCAATTAGTATTGTTGTAAACATGCTTAAGCTGACTTGCTCTTTAAGAGAGTAAGAGCATTCGCGCATACACGGAACTGATCAGACAATAGTGTCATCACAACAATTCACTTTTGATATAGTGTATATCAACTATCAAAAGGTTGTAGCCTTCATCTTATTGGGAAATGAGCCTAAGCAGTGAGCCATATACCTTTAACAGGGTTTTGTAAAAGACTCCTAATAGGGTCAGACCTTTAACAAGGTCATTGTACTTGCATTGTAAAGACTGCTTCTAACAAGGCAAAGGAACTTTAACAGGTTCACTATACTAGTACAATATTTGTGGGTACTAATTCCCACCAGGGTTTTCCTCTAATCAAGGTTTCCCCATAATCATATCATGTGTTATGAGTTCTTATGTTAAGCTTCAATAAATGTATGTTTGATTTATGTTTAAGTTTCTGAAAAGTAATAAATAGACAAACAATGATTCACCCCCCCCTCTTAGTGTTTCTAACAATAAAGCATCATGCATTAGATCATGACTATCATGAGCATTATTCCTAGGATCCATGATCATCTGAGGATAGAGGGAACAAGGTGGATGGTAGAGTTGATGATGATAAACCACTCCAAAGTTATTCTTGAACATGTGTATAAAGAGCATTGGTATTTTTACCTATTGTACCCATACATTTTTATCATGGAGAGTTGGGAAAGGCTATTGCTATGATGCCCCTAGTTGTATCATAGACCAAAGTACATTAGGCACCCACAATACATTAGGCAAAGTGGAGAGAGGGAGACCCAATTAAGAAATTAAAATGATGTTTTAAGCTTTTATATAATCATTTTTATTTTAATATACATGATAATGTAGCTAATTTTAATTGATCTAATTTCATGCAATACACACAAGAGGATGGTGAAAGCTATATTAGATGCATCCCTTGAGGGATGACATGCTCAACAACCTCTTGAGATTCACCACATAGTAGTATAGGATCACAACTAGTGAGACATGAGGACATGTTTTAGCCTATATCATAGATGCGATCAGATTTAGAGACTTTACAATAGACGTTGGAAAAGTGGTGTATCAAAGAGAAATAGATTTAGGGAATTTTTTTCAATCTAATAGTATAGATAGCACAATAAAGGGGCATTGTCAAGGAGATGATGAGGAGTGCCTCTAGGATTCACTCATATTGCACAACATCATATATATGTCCCTCTCAGCCACCTCCACCACCTGGGCCCGAGGGCTCTGGTAGTCATCGACCATAGAGATGTATAAGATGTATAGGATTTAACACCAAATATTGACTAAGTGGTGATATATGTTCTATATCTTGTATGAAAACTATTCATGTATGTAATGATGGGTTTTTGAGATTTTAACATATTTGTGTTTGAAATGAAATGATGTTTTGTATTGCTTTGATTGAAAAAAACATGGTATTGAACATGTACATGCCTAATTTAATGCAATTATGATTGATTACATAACCAATTCTAAAATGTTTGAATTGATACATACATTGTAATTTAATCAAACAACCAAACAAGTGTTTAGCTAAATGTGATAATTTATTATGCAATGTGATCTAGCTAAGGGGGTTATCTAACTAAATACAACATGATTTAAATAGCATGATACATGGAATACTGAACTATATGCTAAAAAATGACATAATTTCTTAACCTAGGAAAAAGACACTACAAAAAGAATCCAAGACAAACTAATAATTTGTCATAAACAAAGCAATGTATACTAAATAGACAGAATACCTATACATCTAACATAACATACTCTAAGAAATAAAATATAGACTACCATCTATTAAAGAACATGATAGAATACAAGTTAAGAATAATATGCATATAGGTGCATGACATTAATGGGATCCTTGAGAGGCATACCCTCTATATCCACTACATTTTAAGAACTTGAGCCATAGAATTCAGTGATGATGTGTGGTCCAAGACAATTAGGACTAAACTTTCCTTTTTTACCTAGGTGAGCATTCACATTGTGTTGATTCTCATAAAGCACCAAATCACCAACAAAGAAAGACTATTGAATAACTTGATCATTGAAACTTCATTGCAATGTATTGTGATAATCTTGAAGATAGTAAAGAGAATTTACATGTTGTTCATAAAGCCTCTCAAGTTTCCTCATCATGTTAAATATTTTTTTACAATATTTTCTTGCCTTGATGAATCATTTAGTAGTGATGATTTTAATATTTTAGATGAAGCCCTCTACGAATTCATCTCTATTGATATATCCTCTACGTATCCTAAAACAATCTTTTTCCAAAGGCTAATCAACATTATATACATAACTAGAACTTTTAATAATGAACCTAATAAGCCTAAGATTGTTGTACTTCTTCATTAAAATCAGAAACTAAAAATGAAGATGTGGTGGCATCCACAAAGGGTTCAACTTCTTCTAACAACTTAAGATTAATGCTATAGTTTCTTCTACTTCGCCAAAGTTTTCTAATTCATTATATGACATTGAGACTTATGAGGACCCACCACATCTCTCAAAAATGACATCCCTTTATGGTCCTAGTTCCCATATCTTATATAAGAGTAGATATAGAGGCAATAGTTTTGGCACAAATGAGGAATCAAAGTACCCTTAGAACCTTACATTCATGAAGCTACATTTAGTCTTGGTTACAATCCTTCCAATCCCACCAAAGAATCTCATCAACCATCTCTCAATGTGAATATTGTAGGATTTGAGAGACAAATCCACATAACCCGAAAAACACCTGCATGCAAGAACCTGTTACAGAAGAGAGGTAGAAAGAGGGAAAGAGAAGAACTCAGAAGTTTCTCAGAAAGTGAGAGCGAAATTATAATCTGAATTAATGAAAAAGAAACTACAAAGTTCAACCTATAAAGGTGAACGAAACCCTAAAACAGGAAAAGCTAGGTTGCACATTAATAATTAATACAAATATTAATTATAATGCACCTAAGAGATAGCTTAAGTAAACTAGAGTAATAGACAACTTAATTAATTAAATAAAAAATGATCTAATTAATAAGTGTAAATAGATAATTACTCTAACACCCCCCCTTAAGCGAAGCTCAGGAGGTAAGCTAACCTAGCACAACTATGAAAGAAAGAAAAGAGGGTCCTGGCAACAAGGCCTGATCAGGTACCCAAGCACAACCAAATCTCTGTAAAGCGAAGAAATAGAGAAAACCACATGGAAAAAACCCTACTCCAAGAAGAGATAGAAGAAAATGCAGAAAAGAATGGCTCAAGAGACTCTCTCAAAACCATAAGTACAATCAAACCTCCCATGAGAGAGGGATGAGACACCAAAGCCCCTCCAGAATGATGGAACCCCTGTAGGAATGATCGAACCAATGGAACTCCAATGTGGAAGAAACAGAGGTACAGAGTAACAAGGGAACCCCTAAATGAGAGGTGAAATGGGAAGGCTGAGCTGATGCTCAAAGGAGAATGAATGAGATTCCTGGAATGGAATCCCCAATGAAGGTGGGCCAATAGATGGGTTGAATCTGTCAGCTAAGAGGAGATGAATGTCCTCGGATATGCCCTCAACAACTAGAGGGGAAGGCTCGATGCAGGGAGTGACCATAACAGGGACTGTTGAAGAAGAATCATGCTGAACAAAGGCAGGCGCAATAGGAGGAGGAGGTGGAGAAGCCACAACACTGATCTTAGGAGCAACACAGAAGTTCAGGTGACCCGACTTCTTCTCACTAGGAAATTGTGAAGTAGGAGAGATATTCTCTGACATAGGAGATGGTGGACCAAAATGGGAGAAGGAGTACAGGCGAGTGGCATGATCAACTGTCCCTGTAGCAACAATGTGGCCAGTCACACTATCTCTGATGTGTACAGAATTTGCAGTGAACTCAACTGTCTTCTCTGCCCCGCTGTGAGTAATCTGATAAATGGAGAGAAGGTTCAATGACAAGGATGGAACACATAGTACATCATGGAATACACCACTAACGATGTCAATAGAACCCTGACCACACACAGGCATAACAGTGTCATTCCCATCAAGATGTGTGGGGTAGGAGAGGCCGCAAAAGATGAGAAGGAACTCCAAGAAGATGCCATATGATGTGAAGCACCGGAATCCAACAACCACCTAGAAGAGGGAGCTAAAGTAGATGCACATAAGGCATGACCCCTTTTTTTGTCTGACCCATCTGCCTGAGATGATGATGAAGAAGACCAGCGAGAAGAGGAAGAAGGAATATCAATGTTGCTCTTATGAATAAGAGCTGTCAAATCAACAATCTGTTGCGCATATCCATCTACCTTCTTCTGAAAGCACTAAGACTCATCATGATTGAAATTATTATAATAAGTACACTTGGGTTTGTCTGTCTTCAATTTCCCCTTAGGTGAAGGAGGTGGGCCAGAGGAATGCTGAGAATGAGATTCCTTCCAAGATTCTATGGATGATGATACTTGTTTCTGCTCTGGTTTTCATGGAGATGGGTGAGCAACCAAGGCATGACTCATAGAACCTGAAGCATCATTCAACTATTGAATCTTTGACTGCTCTCGAGTCAACCGATCACAGAAGGCTGCAAAGGAAGGCATATTGTGCCTAGGACTCAAGGCATCCATAGTGGAATAGAAAGTGGAGGAGAAAATCTGGAACTCTCCACGAAGCTTTGAGAGTATCAGAAAGATACACTCATCATCTGATTTGGTCTTCCCACATCCCTGTAAAAGTGATCAGAGAGCATTAAAATTCATCAAGAAGTCCTCAATGGTGGAAAAACTATCAGGAGACAAGGATGTCAACTTTGAATCAAGCTGAAGTGCCCTAAATGCATTCACTGTGCCAAAAATATCTGCAAAATTTCCCCAATAGGCACGAGGAGTGGTCAAACCATCCAGATGAAACAGGAGGCTGTCTAAAATGTGCAGTGCAATCAAACCCATGGCTTCATCCATTTTGTTCCTGTGCTGAAGAACCTCAAAAGGACACTGTAGGACAGGTTGGTTTTCATCTAGACATGACCATAAGCCATGTGACATGAGTAGCCTGGTCATGTGTGCTTTCCAGGTGTGGTAATTATGCAGTGTCAGCCGAGCCACAGAGGGGTCTGACATTGAGAGAAGAAGACGGAAGTAGAAGGGTTGTTTCTGAATTTAAATGACAAAAAGCAAAAGCACCCCCCACAATGTATAATTCTATCCCCCATACAACAAAGAAACAATTACTGAAAGTACAAAAAATGAGAAGAAAACCTAGACGCCAGATGCAGAGATGGAGGAAACAGAAGCCTTGACTTCAATGCCAAAAAAGAGAGATCAAACGACTGAATCAACAATCAAGACCAGCACCATTGCATCCAGCTCAAAAACACCTTTTTGATGATGTTTCATTTTTCAAAAACGGACACCGTATGCTCAAGTTATGGCCAAAAAACCAACGATGCCTCCAAAAAACAACTCTCTGGAAAAAAAAATTACGGCCATATGGCCGTCAAAGGACCGTTGGCCGAATTTTTTTTCGATTTCCAGAAAACTCACAAGTTGCTAGAAAAAAATGGCAAGTGACATCACTGCTGATGTCACCTATCATTGACAGGTGGTCTGGCGATGGCGGGCCGGTTGCTGACGCCAGTGGCGGTGGCGGCCGAGTTGCTCCCTGGCGGCAGCTCCGCTGCTGGCTGCTCCACTGGTGGTGGTGGTTGGGGGGCGGCGCGAGCTGGGCTGAGGTGGCGCTAGGGTGGCGTGCTTTGGCTGCTCTGCACAGGGTTTAAAAACCCTTAGAAAATCAATTTTTTTATTTTTTTGTCTCGATTTTTGTGCCATATGTCATAGGAGGGAGAAAATTTTCCTCTGGGGTCACTGTGACCAAAACTAGCAAACTTTATATGATTTTTGACTCTCCTGGGCCTTTTGAGTGCAATGGTGGAGTCTATTTTGGCTCAAAGTGCTCTAGAAAATAGTGCCTCCTCCAAAATGAAGAAAATACCCAGAGAAGTTATGGCTTTCGGCTATGAATCACAACTTCAAAAACCCTCAGACCAGGCAACAGCAGGGAAGCTCTGATACCATGTAGGATTTGAGAGAAAAATCCACAAACCCCGAAGAACACCTGCATGCAAGAACCTGTTACAGAAGAGAGGCAGAAAGAGGGAAAGAGAAGAACTCAGAAGTTGCTCAGAAAGTGAGAGCGAAATTATAATCTGAATTAATGAAAAAGAAACTACAAAGTTCAACCTATAAAGGTGAATGAAACCCTAAAATAGGAAACACTAGGTTGCACATTAATAATTAATATAAATATTAATTATAATGCACCTAAGAGATAGCTTAAGTAAATTAGATTAATAGAAAACTTAATTAATTAAATAAAAAATGATCTAATTAATAAGTGTAAATAGATAATTACTCTAACAAATATGATCTCCACTTTTTCTAAATCTCTTCCTCGAATTAATCCATGTTTAATTGATGTTAGTTCCACATCTAGCATACTTTCTATTTACATCTTCTCAACATATTATTACTTAATTGAATTCATGGGAGTTTAAGATTACCTTCTTCTATATCATCATAATCATGGGTTTTCTATTGTTTAATGTTGAAATATATTTTGGGAAAGTTGATGAATTACCAAATAATTCCTTGCAAATGACTCAAGAACTTTTCCATTCATTGGATGTTCTATAATGTAATAATATTCTTCTAGGAGATACTATAGACGTCTTGATATATCCAAATAACACTAAAAAATTAATTAAAACTGGAAAATATCTAGATGTTGATGAAAACCGTGACCATTCTTCTCTCTTACTTGAATTTCCAAACTCTTTCCTTGGAATTATTTGGATATGCCCAAATAATGATCTTCAAATTCTCTATGTTCAATCCATTAAACAAAAGATTCAAAAAAATGAACCCCAAGATTGCATTGTTGGTTAAGGTTGATATCAAGAAGCTCCTAGACGCTGACTTTATCCGCTCTAACAACTATTCACCTTAGGTAGCAAACATGGTTTTAATTGATAAACTAGATAATTTTATTAGAATGTGCACTAGAATTAGAGACCTAAATAAAGCTTCCTTAAACTATGAATGTACCCTTCTAAAGATTGACATGATTGTTGACTCCTCTATAGGCCATGTCTTATTATCCTTTATGGATGGCTTCTCGAGGTACAACCAATTTTTATTAAGATCAATACAAAATATCTTTTATATTACCATGGGGGGAAGTTTTGTTGGGTTGTCATGCCTTTTGGATTAAATAATGATGGTGCAACTTATCAATGTGTTATGACTATTATATTCCATGACTATATGCATAAAATATTGGATGACTATGTTGATGACATCTTGAACAAATGTATTCCATGTGAAGACCATGTCAAAACCCTAATTCAAATATTTAAACTTATCATAAATATAACATGATCTTGAATCCTTGAAAAATGTGTTTTTGGTGTTCATAGTGGAAAAATATTGGGATGTAATTTTTAAAGTAGAAACAATGAATATTAATGTTATAGTTAACATGCCACCTCTAAGAAACATTTCTCAACTTCATAGATTACAAGGAAAGATTCGGGCTATTTGTTGATTTGTTTCACAATTTGTAGCTTAGACTTCTTGCTTCATTCAATTGCTTCGAAGGGATAGATATTTTTAAATGAAATGCAGATTTTAAAACACCTTTGATGAATTATAATGTTACTTAGACAATCCTTATATCTTACAACCTCTAGTTCATAACCATCCTTTCCTTTTAATATTAATTTTGCATCTAGTGCTCTTACAAACGTATTAGCAGAACATGATAACAATGGTAAAGAACATGATGTGTACTACAGAAGTTGCACTTTATTATGATGTCTAATACACTGCAATTGAAAAATAATGTCTTTCTCTTGTTTTCACAACTCAAAAGTTGAGATATTACCTTCTTAATATTGAAATGCACGGTATCATTAAATATGATCCATTGAAGAATATTTTCTCTGAAATAGATCTTTTAGGACACTTAGCTGAATGGGTTATGTTGTTAACACGATGTTTCCTTAAGTTTGTTTCTCAAATTACAATTGAAGGCCAAGCCTTAACAAACCACTTAGTTGATGCTCCTTCACCTTTTACTCTTCCTAATCAAGCTACATTTCCTAGTGATCTTGTTCTCCATTTGGATGTGTTGGTGTTTAAAATTGTTACGCTTTGAGAAGCAACCAATCTATCTTAAGACTGATATTAGGAGTGATTAGATCCAAGTGTGAAAGCTTTGTAAAATAACTGGACCAACTATAGGGACAAGACTGCTCTCTACACTTTTGTCTCTGCAAAACCAAGATGGGTACACCTAATCCAGACAAAACTCAACTCTTTACTACACCTTCTACTTCTATATTTAAACAACATATAATGATAAGAAAGTGCTAAATGTCAACCAAGCATTCATTGACTCTCCATTACCATGGTGGAATAAAAACAAACAACTGCAAATGTAAAGAATTATGTAATGAGTTTTATTAAATTTAGGGAAAGAATATAGCCAAACCTATCAGACATATATCTCCACAGAATATACTAGTTCTGGATCAGTGCCTTATCCATTGGGTAAACTCCTAAATATAATACCAAAACTGAAACAACCTCTTGGTATAGACTCAAATCCATAAACATAAAATCTCTTAGACTACACACTACAAGATCCTTAAGTAGATAATCCGATAGAATCAATGTAATATCCAAAGCATTTTAATTTGATACAAGATCAAAGACTTGTGGAATACACATATGTATAAGAAAGACTTATATAGTAAGCCATAAAGCTTACAACTCAACAGATAACACAAAGGAGAGACTTAAAATCTGAGACGACTTATACTAAGTATAATCAAATCTTGTTCTTGTATCAGTTTGACAAGGAAATACAAAATAAGACAATATGCAAAGGATCATACAACTTTCTATTTTGTCTTAATACAGTCCAAACAAAATTTGTTATATCCTAGAATAGAAACAAGTATAATCCTAATGCTTTCTACTCTCCCAATTCTCCAACCCTTTCTATATGGTCTTGAAAATCCCTTTATAGGAACATGAATGTGACAAGCTTTAGTTCATTTAGGGTTAGGGTTTGCAACCAATCAATGCAAGCATTAAAAGCATTCAATTCTGTGATCAAGTTGAAACCCTATCTTTCTCTTCAATCTATGTATATCTGATCTAAAAACAATTGCCAAAGTCCATGGATGTGAGCGCAGTACCCTGAGGTGCAAGAAATTTCAATCCATGACGTGGAGCATAGATGAACATAAATGCAAAGAGACCAGGCACCACTATATGCATTTATCCATCTGATCTAGAAACCCCATCTGTCAACTCTGGTCTTTAATATATCTTGAAATATCAGATTGCAGCCTCTACACCTTCAACAGTTGTGCAAATATCAATCCAAGATCAAATCGGTTCATTAATGGCTCTGTATCAAAATATCAGTCAACCACCATGAAACCCTTTAAGAATAAGATTTAAATATTTGAAATTCAATTATAACGGTCACATGTGGCATGGAGCAAGACTTGGACGACTGAGATCAAATCCTTTTTCAACTTTAGAACATATCCGTAGATCTTTTTTAAGTTATTCGAGCACTGTCGATCAGATCGTACAAGGTGTCACACATGCATAATGGCTCAAAGACTATCTTTTCTACATCTTTCCCATAAGGCTTTACGCCCACTGTCAGATCTGTTCAAACTTACTTGAAATTTACTTTACCCTCAGCCTTGAAACTGCAGGTCCCACTTAACTGGGAAGGACATGTGGCACACGGGCGTGATGCCTTGAAGAATATCCATCTATCATCTTTTCTTTGAGGATTTGCGCTAGCCATTGCATTAAAACCAACTTATAATGCCTTTACCTTTCTTTACCGCTCAGTAGGCCCTGGGATCATGACGTCATAAGTGTCACGCGTCGTCTTGGCACAATGCCTTGAACGCTAATATCTTCGCATCTTTGCTTTAAGGCTTCACGCTGATCGTTAGATGAAATCTAACCCAACTATCTTTAACCCATCCATAGCCTCAACAAATTTATACGTGGCGATCAGGCACGATGCCTTGATCAGTATCTGTCGTGCATCTTATCTTTGAGGAAAAGCGCTGACCACATGATCTTTTCAAAACTGACAACCTTTTACCTTCATTACCTCGTCGCTGATCCAGACCCACTTGGGACACCTGGTGCTAGGGCGCAATGCCTTGATGATTAATCTGACTGCATCTCGACTCCAAGGCTTTACGCTCACCATTAGATGAAAATTAAGTTGTTTTCTTGTTAGCCTCTCTTAAGCTTCAGATCTAGCCCGCCACTTTCCACATGTCCATCAGGCGCAATGCCTTGAATGTTAGATCTTACTCATCTTTCTTTTGAGGCTTTACGCTAGTCGTAAGATCTCCTAAGACTTAACCATTAGTTAATTGACTTCAAATGGGCCCCAAATCTGACAACTGCCATGCATCGAGATGACACAATGCCTTGAACGGTATCATCACCGCATCTTGAGGTTAAGGCAAAGGGTTGGTCGCACGATCAAATCTGACTTGATCACTCAATAAATTCACTTGATCTCCAGCTAGGTCCCACAAACTGTCACGTGTCGTCACAAAACATTGCCTTAAAGACTATCTTCCATGCATCTTTGGCTTGAGGCAAAGCGCCAGCCACACGATAAAAAATGAACTAACCACCCCTTAGCCATCCTTTGACTTCATCCTGGCCCCGCCACGATCACATGGCACTCTGTCGTGATGCCTTGATGAATAAATAACTTCATCTTGCGCTTTAAGGAAAAATGACAATCGTTGATTAAGAAAGACATGCACGAGAGATGTAAAGGGTAATAAAGTGACTCGGGGACACTAAAACTTAGGACTTAGGGAAAAATTAAAACCCCACTAGGATATAAAACACATGGAACCTATAGACTTAAGTGATAAAGTGGCCCCGCTCAACAACATTAATTAAAAAACAAGGGCTTATAAAACTTAAGTGACTCAGAAAAGGTAATGTGAAAACATAACAAGTCTTGAGGGTTTAGGGTTTAAGTACTAAAATGACTCAACAAGACTTAGGGTTTTAACCAGAGGCCAGAAAAAGTTCCAAATAAAGGAAATAAAGCTTGGAACCATGAAAATTTTGAATGGGTCTAACATTGGCTCCATCTGGGGATGCATGCCTCTTGCAGGCATGGCAAGGATTCAGGATTTCTGGGATAAGCAGACCACTTACTAGAAAATAAACTTACCCTAAAATAGAAAACACATAAAGAATATGTACATACTTACTTTTTCATGGATTTTTCATACTTCAAGAAAAGTAGAAATTTGGGAATTATCTATGAACCGACAATTCCAAAATATTTCCAGTCAAGTCCTTTAAAATGTATAAATTAGAACCCCACCTTCTATCAATTAGTATGGGCCTAGCCAAATAGGATCAAATTTAGTATGTTTTCCTTTGTCTTCCAGTCTGGCATTCCACATTAAAACCATATCATTACTATCAAGATTCAACTGTGTAGTTTTTGAGTCAAACTCATTGACCCATAATTCATGAGTAGTGGTTCACATGAACCCATCTCTCATGAGAATGAATGGAACACTTAGCACTCATTGGATCAAGGTGATGCTCACAGAGGTGAAGCACCGGAACTTCCCGGGAGGTCACCCATCCCAGTACTACTCCAGCTTGAGTGCGCTTAACTACGGAGTTTCCTCCATGGTTAAACCCACTCTACTTGCATCCTCATTAGCAAAACCTTCACCAAGTGTTGTGCCTTATGAACCATTCATTAGAAAGCCCCTTAAGCTCATCAATTGATAAGTAGGAGATATTTTTCCACAGCAAGTCAAATTGTGATATTGCTATCAGGATTCAA
>MU224254.1:6206428-6224510 GCA_018584345.1 Thuja plicata | reverse complement strand
GATGGGTTCATGTGAACCACTACTCATGAATTATGGGTCAATGAGTTTGACTCAAAAACTACACAGTTGAATCCTGATAGCAATATCACAATTTGACTTGCTGTGGAAAAATATCTCCTACTTACCATATCATTAGCATAAAACTTTCTATCAGTGGTTCTCTTGTCAAACAAATTCTTGCATTGTAATTGCAGTTTGGCATTCCTGTCATGTGCCTCCCTTCTTGACTCATCAAGTTGTATCAAATTCTCCAATCTGATTCTCATATCATCATCTAGCTCATCATCATATGTTTGGATGAATTTATACATTTGTAATAAGTTATTTTGAGGTAATCTGGCATGAATACCATAGAATAAGTCATAAGGTGCACATCCAATAACCTTTTTATTCTTACTCTATCTGCCCATAGAGCAAGCTGCAATTTTTCAATCCCAGGCTTTCTTGTTTGTATCCAATACTCTTTTGATAATCTTTATCAGGATCTTGTTACTGGATTCAGCCTGACCATTTCCTTGGGGGTGATATGGGGAAGAGTAAGAGACTTCGATCTCATATTGTTGACATAAGTCATTGAACTCATTTGATCTGAAGCACATAACATTGCCCACCATAATAGTCTCTGGACAACAAATCTAGTCAAGACATTTTGCAACATAAAATCAATCACAACCCTACTTGTGGCTCTTTTAGTGGGAATTGCTTCCACCCACTTGGTAATGTAGTCAGTTGCCACTAGAATCCATGAATAACCACCACTATATGTATTAGGGATCTCACCAATTAAATCCATCCAATGAAATCCATCCCCCATTTCTGAAAAGGTGCCTCAACTATAATAGGATTCAAGGGAAGATTCCCACCAAACTTTAGCTTGCCTAAAAATCCCTGAAAAGCATCACATTTTCTAACATAATGATGGGCATCCTTGAATATTGTTGGCCACCAAAAACTAGATATGATAATCTTATGGGAAGTAGTATTAGCCATGTAATGGCCACCACATGCACCATCATGCATTTGTTTTAAGAGATTCTCAGATCTGTCATGATCTATACACTTGAGCAATACTCCTTCATTGCTCCTCCACCATATTTATCCTTGAACTATTGCATACTTCACAACATGCAACTTGACTGTTCTCCTTTTGTTTTCATCCATGTCAGGGGGAAGCACCATCTTCTGCAAGTATCCAATGATGTCCTTGTACCAATCATAACAATCCATATCACAAATATAAGGTCTCTGCTCCTCTTTTTGCATATCAATATGATTTGCATCTAAATTTATTTGAGCCATGAGTTTAGCAAGTCCCAGACCTCTTACCAATTTAGTGATATGAATGTCAATATTAAACTCTTGGATCTTGTTGATCCATCTACATCTCCTCCCTGAGACCTCTTGTTGGACTAAGATATCCTTTACAACAACACTTGGCACATAAGCAATTATGGTTTCTCCTACCAAATAGCATCTAAATGCTTTAACAACCTTGACCAAAGCATAGGCTTGTTTCTCCATGATATCATATTTTAGCTCTGTTGCTTGTAAAGAATTACTGAAAAAAGAAATAGGTTGTTCATAGCCCTCTGAGTTCTTATACAATAATACTGCAACAATAGTATTATATGAAGCCAAGGATAAAATTTGAAGTGGCTTTCTATAATAAGGGGTTCTTAAAACATGAGCATCTTAAATAGCCTTCTTGATATCTGAAAAATATTTACATGTTTCTTGAGTCCATTCCACCTTGGCTTCTTTCTTCATCATCTTTGAGATTGGAAAACTAGTCTCTGCAAAGTTTGTAACAAACCTCCTTAAGAAGTTTACTTGTCAAAAGAAGGATTGAATTCCCTTGACATTCTTGGGTTGAGGGACCGTATCAATTGCACTTACCCTTTCAGGGTCAATTCTTACTATCATGGATTGTGGAAATCTCTTCTCTTTGATTGATACCCTTCATGGGAGGGAAATTAGTTTCAAATCAAAACAATTTGAGATACAGAGGATCAAGCTTGCAAATAAAGTTGCAGACCTAGCTTCCTTGTTCTCTCTCATTGCTCATCCTGATGATGGATCATGGAGTGTGATTCAAAACGTCGATGCAAAAATTCATAACACAATAAAATCCAGAAATTGTTAATTTGTTTCCATTTTTAGAGACAATGTGTCCTAAAATCTTTTCCTCTATCACCCCAAGTACACACTTCTTTGGGTTAAAGGAAACCCCATATTCTAATTCTCTTTTAAAGATCTATTCAAGATGATCACAATGTTGATCTTCCTTTTCTGAGTAAGCAATAAGATCATCTTGATAGATTGCCAAAAAATTGTTTATGAAATCTGCAAATGCCACATCCATGGCTCTCTGAAAAGTAGCTCCAGCATTTGTCAGACCAAAAGACATTCTGACATACACATAAGTTCCCCAGGGTATTGTGAATGCAGTCTTAAACTGTTTAGATTCCTTGACCTTGACCTGATTGTACCCTGAAAAGCCATCCAACATGGACATCAACTCAGACCCAGTGACTCTTTGTAACATAGCTTCCATGTTGAGAAATCCATAATTGTCCTTCAAAGAGTTAACATTTAATTTTCTGACGTCTACACATAGTCTGATGTCTCCATTTTTTTTGACTGGTTCCAAATTGGATACCCATGTTGAATGCCTTATAGGCTTCCCTCATCTTCTTTAACTCTTCTTGCATCTTGGGTGCTAGAGTAGGATTGACAGGTCTCAATTTCTGTCTGAAAGGCTTCATACCTTCTTTTAATGGAATCTTATCTTCGTACCTTATTTTAATGGAATCTTATCTTATCTATCTGAAAGGCTTCATACCTTCTTGAAAAGATCTTATCTATATGCTTTCAAATCATCATAAGACCATGCAAAAACATGTCTATATTTTCTGAGAAGATCCACCAATGAATCTTTAAGCTTGGGGGACAACTTTCTACCAATATAGACCTTTTTAGGAGCTTGATCTATCCCCAAGTTTACCTCCTCCAAGTAGTCTGGTTTGTTCACAGTGCTTGTAGAGAAAGTCTTGTCCTTGTTTTCAAAAGCTCTTTCAAGTATAACCAGACCTTTGGGAACCTTATTTGATTTTAGTTGGAGAACCTCCCTGCCAAGAATATTGTCCTTTCCGTCTAGGGTCTCTACAAAACCATTAAAGTCCATCTCTATGTTCCCAAAGTTAGATTCACAAGATAGGAATCTCAAAATATCCTTGTCATCGTCAAAGACTTGTCAATTTTCAGCATTGTTTGGAATAGAAGGTCTAGATTGAACCTCTATTTTAGAGATCCCTACAAAAGTAATGTCTTCAAGCCTCAAAGAAATATTAGCTAGCAGGTCTTCTATCTTGTTCTAACTCCTATCCATCCAATCAATGCCAAATGCATCAAAGTTTTCTATTTCATCCCAAACAACATTCCTATATTGTTTTAGCCTCTGATTCTTTGAAGCATATTTGGATCTTGTTTGAGAAATAACTAATTCAAAGTCTCCAATTACTCTGAGATTTCTAATATTGTGTCTTGAGGATAACCTCAATCCTATTAGTAAAGCCATATATTCTAAAATGTTATTAGTTCAGGTGAACAATAGAGAAAATGAGAACTTGTATGTCTTATCACTAGGAGCTATTAGTAACACTCCTGCACCATCTCCTTCCTTTGAGCTTGTACCATCAAAATATGTTGTCCATATGTCACTCTTATCTGCAATATTATCTCTTTCCTCCAATAACAACATGTGTAGGACATCTCCTTCAACCTTACTGTTTTGCACTTGAAGGGATCCAATGTCAGTATCCAAGAAATAATTCATTGCTTCATCTTCACTCTCCTCAATCATATGAGGAGTTCTCATTTCTTTGGATACCTTGAAATTTTTACCAGCTATGTCAAATTTTTCAAAGAACAGATCACACTAGATACTTCCTCCCATTGAGGCACTCCATTTCACAGATAGAAACATTCCATATTGAGGTGGGATGTCAACTAATAGAACACTCATTGTTAGTACCTTCTTTGGAAATGCAGCAAGTGTATAAGGCAAAGCCTTAATAGTACCTATGATAGACACTTCTCTTGAATCTATTGCTTGACATATCCCATGAGAAGTATCTACCTACAATCCCAGTTGTTTCATTATTTCTGCAGGCATGACTATGTTGGATGCTCATGAATCAATCATGCAATTATTAAGCATCTTGCCATTGATAACAAATGTTAAGAAAAAGGGGTTGACAACTCCTAAAGGAGGAGCAACATGATTTGTATTTAAGAAAATCTGAGGGATCTTAGAAATAATCTCATCTGATTATTTTCCCTTGCTATCATATTTCTCCTTACTATTCCCTTTCTTCTCACCCATTTCCTATTTCAAGGCTCTTGTGGAAGAAATATTATTCATCCATGTCAAAGTTGTCTCCTTATGCTCTTGAATTCTCACCATTTCGAAAAGTGGAACTTTGACTGTGATCTATGAGAGCAATTGTCCCATGTCAACAGGAGTATACATGATATCAAAGATATATTGCTTGATAGTGACAAAAATTCTATCCTCACCCTGAGTATCCAAGCCTGGCTCAACTCTTTTAGTATCCTTCTGAATAGAAGAAGAACCTATCTCTAGTGTCCTTGCTTTAATCTTATGGACAAAATTAGGATTATTTGGTTTATCTTCTATGCTCACCTGTATCTTCTTCACACCCTCAACAAGTTTCTCTTTTCCTTGTGTATGCTTAGGGTTTTCTCTTGTTTCCTTAACAAACATACCAGCTGGCCTGCCATCTGCGTTGCCAACTGTCCTATTTCTTAAATTATAGTTACTCTATGCTTGAGTAACCAAGTTTGTTGTAATCTGTGCAATTTATGCATCTGAAGGTCTTCTTACTATAAAAGGCTCTTTTCCCCTTGTAGCATTGCACCTTATATTATCAATGTCTACTTCCTCTTCATCAGATGAAAGCATATCCTGATCTTCAGCTTGATCATTAGATTCCTCTTCACTTTTTAAATATGAAGAAGTCATTGCATTTCCAACATCATCATATAGCTCTTCTTCTTCTTCTCTTTCTTGTTGGGTCTGACTTGGATACATCTTTAAAGCAACAACACAATTGTGGAGATTGACAAACTTCACACCAATAATCATCATTACACATGTTAGCTGAATTTCTCTGAAGGATTAGAAGTCTTGTCATCGGGCTTGTCTTTGTCTTGTGGAAGAATACCCTTCCCATCCTTCCATTGGGTAGTGTATGGGTAGTTCTGCATCCTAGGATGCTGATTGAAATTGTTATAGGATGGCCTATTATTATTTGGAGCTCTAGAACTTTTGTTCTCTCCAGGATTCAAATCCTTAATGACATTTAGAATCTGCTTCATATTGACCTCCTCTTTAGGTTTGGAATTTGAAGGTATGTTTGATTCTTTTTTAGCAGGCTTCTAGTCATCTCTTCTACCCAACTTCCCGGATACCCTCCTATTAGTCTCAATGTTGAAAGTTGTTTTATAAGCTTCTCTGATTGTTCTAGGATTCTTGTCTCTTAGGAGATATCCGATTTTAGAATCAAAAGCATTAAGATAAGTAGCTAGACAAACCTTGTCATCAAGTCTCGTAACTTGGAAAAGTTTATGCATAGCTCTTTGAAACCCTATGTTGAACTCTACAACCTACTCATTCTGATTCTTTTTAATATTGTTGAATTCATTTGACATGAATCCTTCATTTGTCTTATCACCATATTCCTCCTTAAAGCAATCAATTAATTCATCCATTCACCCTACAGAATTATAGGGTAACCCTCTGAACCAATCCCTAGCATCCTCTACTAAAGATTGAACAAAAAGTTTCATTAATACATCCTCATGCATAATTTCATAATCATCCATCATGTTAGTAAATTTTTTCAAGTGTTCTTCACATGTGATTACATTTTTCCCAACAAATTTGGGGAGTCTATCTCTTATTTCACTTGGAACTATATTAGGACAACCAAGGATGTTATGGAAAGAAAATTGCTTGTGCCTTTCTGCATGAGTGGGTCTTCCTTGAGATGAAGTGTTAACTTGAGAAGCAGAATCCTTAGCATTTGATGTTGTAGCTGCTTCAGTACCAAGATGAATACGCCTAGTCTGTCTAAGAAAATCAGCCTTCTTTTTCATCTCCAAAGTAGCAACCTCCAATTCTGCCTTCTCAAGTTCTTTAGCTATGATACCTTTTTCAACTCTAGCTCTTTCAAGATGAATATCAAATATAGACATCTGATCCACTGGGACTTTGAGATTCTTGGGTTCATTTATTGTAACCACTGCCATTCCCTGCTTTCCCTTATCCTTAGGGCCTTGATAATCAATTAATTGACAAATGACAAGCTCCTCCTCTCTGAAATTTCCAGGTTCATAGAGGTAACTCATTGCTTCCAGATTTATCACTTTCCTCCTCAACTGATAATTTCTAATCATCTTTTTTCTTACTTCATCTTCCTTTTCCTTTTCTCTTTGTTGCCTGAGGTCAAAATGTCTCTGGATTACGTTTCTCATCTCGATAGCCTCTTCATCAAGATCCTCTGAATTTGGGAGGGTAGTATTAGATTCCTCCTCCTCTCTTTCATCAGGAGAGCTCTGATCTTTATATGAACCTAGTCCCAAGTCTGCAGCCTCTTCATATTCAGATGCATTACCTTCTTGGCTACGTTGAACTGGTCCTTCTCCTCTAATGTCCTCCTCTTGTCTTTCATTTTGAGGGAATCTTCTATTATCTTTTCCTCTTCTTGGCTGATCAATATTAGATGTAGTTGGGATATCATCTCCCAATCTACCTTCAAGATGTCTCTTGACCAAGACCTAGTATTTCTATAACTCATAATGGAAAATGTGTGACAAAATGATATTTTATTTACTCAACACTACATAAGAGAAACTCAGAGTCGCCACCCAACACTAGTTGGGATCACAACACTAACTAATATGAATATTTGCAAATAGAGAACTCCCAAGATAAAATAATGACAAGAGACCAAACTTGAGTAACTCTATGCATCCAATGATCAACTTACAGGTCAGTTGAGACAATTTTACATCTCTATCCCCAACAGAGTCACCATCTTGTTGGTGTTTAATACTGTTAGGATTTGAGAAGCAACCAATATATCTTAAGACTGATATTAGGAGTGGTTATCTCCAAGTGTGAAAGCTTTGTAAGATAATTGGACCAACTATAGGGACAAGACTGCCCTCTGCACTTCTAGCTCTACAAAACCAAGCCGGTTACACCTAATCTAGACAAAAATCAACTCTTTACAACACCTTCTACTTCTAGATTTAAACAACATATGATGATAAGAAAGTGCTAAATTCCCACCAAGAATTCATTGACTGTCCATTACCAGGGTGGAATAACAACAAACACCTCCAAATGTAAATAATTTTGTAATGAGTTTGATTAAATTTAGGGAAAGAATATAGCCAAACCTATCAGACATATATCTCCATAGAATATACTAGTTCTGGATCAGTGCCTTATCCATTGGGTAAACTCCTAAATACAATACTAAAACTGAAACAACCTCTTGGTATAGACTCAAAATCATAAACATAAAATATCTCAGACTACACACTACAAGATCCTTAAGTAGATAATCAAATAGAATCAATGTAATATCCAAAGCATTTTAATTTGATCTAAGATCAAAGACTTGTGGAATACACATATGTATAAGAAAGACCTATACAGTAACACAAAGGAGAGACTTAAAATCTGAGAAGACTTATATTAAGTATAATGAAATCATGTTCCTGAATCAATATGGCAAGGAAATACAAAATAAGACAATATGAAAAGGATCATACAACTTTCTATTTTGTTTTAATACAGTCTGAATAACATCTTCTATATCCTATACTAGAAACAAGTATAAACCTAATGCTTTCTACTCTTCCAATTATCCAGCCCTTTCTAAATGGTTTTGAAAATCCCTTTATAGGAATAGGAATGCAACAAGCTTCAGACCATTTAGGGTTAGGGTTTGCAACCAATCAATGCAAGCATTAAAATAATTCAATTATGTGATCAAGTTAAAACCCTATCTTTCTCTTCAATCTATATAAACATGATCTGAAAATAATTGCCAAAGTCTATGGATGTGAGCGCAGTACCCTGAGGTGCAAGAAATTCCAAGCCATGACGCGAAGCATAGATGAACATAAATGCAAAGAGACCAGGCGCCGCTATATGCATTTATCCATATGATCTAGAAGCCCCATCTGTCAACTCTGGTCTTTAATATATCTTGAAATATCATATTGCATCCTCTACACCTTCAACATTTGTGCAAATATCAATCCAAGATCAGATCGGTTCATTAATGGCTCTGTATCAAAATATCAGTCAACCTCCATTAAACCCTCTAATAATAAGATTTAAATATTTTAAAATTAGTTATAATGGTCACATGTGGCGCGAAACAAGACTTGGACGGCTGAGATCAAATCCTTTTTCAACTTTAAAACATATTCGTAGATCTTTTTTAAGTTATTCATGTACTTTCGATCAGATCCTGCCAGGTGTCGCATAGGCGCAATGGCTCAGAGACTATCTTCCTCGCATCTTTACCATAAGTCTTTACGCCCACCGTTAGATCCTTTCAAACTTACCTGAACTTTACTTTACCCTCAACCTTGAAACTGCAGGTCCCACTTAACTGGGAAGGACACATGGCACACGGGCGCGATGCCTTGACGATTATCCATCTATCATATTTTCTTTGAGGCTTTATGCTAGTCATTGGATTAAAATCAACTTACAATGCCTTTACCTTTCTTTACCGCTCAGCAGGCCCCAGGATCATGACGTCAGAAGTGCCACGCGTCACCCTGGCGCAATGCCTTGAAGTTTAATCTCTTTGCATCTCTGCTTTAAGGCTTCACGCTAACTGTTAGATGAAATCTAACCTGAGTGTCTTTAACCGTCCATAGCCTCAGCAACTTTACATGTGGCGATCAAGCGTGATGCCTTGATCAGTATCTATCGTGCATCTTATCTTTGAGGAAAAGCGTTGACCACACGATCTTTTCAAAACTGACAACATGTTACCTTCATTACCTTGTCGCTGATCCGGACCCACTTGGGACACGTGGTGCTAGGGCACAATGCCTTGATGATTAATCTAACTGCATCTCGACTCCAAGGCTTTACGCACACCGTTGGATGAAAATTAAGTTTTCTGCCTGTTACCCTCTCTTAAGCTTCAGATTTGGCCCGCCACTTTCCATGTGTCCATCAGGCGCAATGCCTTGAACGTTAGATCCTAACTCATCTTTATTTTGAGGCTTTACGCTAGCCGTAAGATCTCCTGAGACTTGACCATTAGTTGATTGACTTCAAATGGGCCCCAAATCTGACAAGTGTCATGTGTCGAGATGGCGCGATGCCTTGAATGGTATCATCACCGCATCTTGAGGTTAAAGCACTGACCGCACGATCAAATCTGACTTGATCACTCATTAACATCACTTGATCTACGACTAGGTCCCACAAACTGCCATGTGTTGCCATTACGCATTTCCTTAAAGACTATCTTCTGTGCATCTTCGGCCTGAGGCATAGCGCCATCCACACGATGAAAACTAAACTAACCACCCCTTAACCATCCTTTGACTTCAGCCTGGCCCCACCACGAACACGTGGCACTCTGTCGTGATGCCTTGATGAATAAAAAATTTCATCTTGCGCTTTAAGGCAAAGCGACAACCTTTGATTAAGAAAGACATGCACGGGAGATGTAAAGGGTAATAAAGTGACTTGAGGATATTAAAACTTAGGACTTAGGGAAAAATTAAAACCCCGCCAGGATATAAAACACATGAAACCTATAGACTTAAGTGATAAAGTGGCCCCGCTCGACAACATTAATTAAAACACACGGGCTTATAAAACTTAAGTGACTCGGAAAAGGTAATGTGAAAACATAACAAGTCTTGAGGGTTTAGGGTTTAAGTACAAAAAAGAGTCAACAAGACTTAGGGTTTTAACCAGAGACCAGAAACAATTGCAAAGAAAGGAAGAAAGCTTGGAACCATGAAAATTTTGAATGGGTCTAATAGGATGTAGATAAGACATGAGAATTGTTCTTTGATAGTTTTAAATGTTCAACGGGCTCTAGTGTTGATTTCATAATAGTACCTCCTTTAGGAAAGCTAAATCCTCTTTCCTAGCATCTGAACTCCTTATGTACCAACACCATTATTGCATGTGAATCCCTTATATATATTTTATTTGTGGCTTTATCTTTTAGAATTAAACATTTGGTGTCTTAAGTGATTCATAGTTGATCATTAGACTAGTAACAAGAACTTACCAAGCAAATTAAAAAGTAAACTCTCTCAATATCGTGACTTAGTATTCCTTTTCCTTTGTCAAAAAATTCTCTCAATGTCAAAAAAATAGCAATTTGATTAATGCTCCTACCTAGGAACTTAGAGTTCAAGTAGCTCACTGGTCATTTTCCTAATGAGATTTTGTTCTTATTCGTAAAATATATCCTTCCCTAGGACATACATTCATCATTAAAACTATGGATTACTTTACAAAATGAGTTGAAACCTTTTTGCTTTGATCTAGGGCCATTGGAGTAGCTTTTTATTTATACTTGATAATATCATTTCTTGATTTGGTTTACCTTCTAGTTTGGTTTTTTATAATGGTACATCCTTTAAGAACAAAAAAATGAAAACAAATCCTCAATAAATTTCACATTCAACATCACTTTTCTATTACATGTTATAGTCGATCAAATGGTTAAGCCAAAGCTCGTAATAAGATAATTGAGCAATTTTTTTTAAAACTATTAATTTACATGGTAGAGATTGGCATACTCAATTAACTTATACTTTATGTCCCTACCAAGCTAATATTGTACAACTACGAGTACTACTCATATTAACCTTGTTTATGGCATAGATGTGATTATGCCCTTAGAAATAGACATTCCTTCATTGCAAGTTCCTCTCAAATCCGTCCTTGATGATAATTCTCATATAAAACAATGCCTTAAATAACTTCAAATGCTTAATGAACAGATAAATGCTCTCGAACACCTTAAAGCTTATCAAAAGACCATGCAACAGTACTATAAAGCTTAAGTTATTCAATAATCCTTTATGGCTAGTGACTTGGTGTTCTATGAAAATCAACACAATATAAACGCTCTTCCAAGTAAAAAATGGAAGTATATTTCAAATTGGTTAGACCCTTACATTGTCACTAAAGTCCACATATCAAGTGCTTACAAATTAGCAAAAATGGTTACTGCACCTTTCCAATAGTCCATTAATGATATGCACCTTTGTAGATACAATGCTTAATCAACCTGCTTCCTTCTTTATTGGATGGCATGCTAGCATATTCATAAAAAAGCATATTTTGTTACATAGATTATCTTTTTATTTAGTGTACATTGCTTTTCATTCATGACAACTTTTTAGTTGTCTTGCATTCATTTGGTAGTTTCTTTTTCATAGATTAAGAAATTGTATTCTTATGTTACCATATATGTACTGTCCTAAAAATTTAACCATAATTGGAGGCTCTAGGACCTTTTAGACGCCATTTTGGTGATTTCAAGGCTCGAATGAGCATTTTGCTTGATCCTAGCAACTTGTAATTCCTCCCTCCGCTTTCTATCACTCTCCAAGTACCAAAAAGATTTGAGACAAAATTACTTGGACTAGGTCGGCCAGGTCAACCTAGCCCTGGACTAGGTCGGCCAAGTCGACCTTGTCCTAGGTTTTTTGC
The DNA here is from genome assembly GCA_018584345.1 of Thuja plicata. Lineage (NCBI taxonomy): Eukaryota > Viridiplantae > Streptophyta > Pinopsida > Cupressales > Cupressaceae > Thuja > Thuja plicata. The sequence goes on along the minus strand of MU224254.1, from coordinate 6,212,701 downwards.
CCCAAAGTTGGTTCGGGGCCCAATGGCAGGGTTGTCTTCCAATTTTGAGATTTGTGGTCAGTCTGGAGTTAAATTGAATCCCGAAATGAGTATAAAAGAGGACTCTCTCCTCTCATTTTTACAATAACACCATATCATATCATATCATTGCAATCGGATTCATATGCCAGCAATCGATTGATCAAGTGCAAGGAAGCCAAGTTCTCAAGAAATTCAAGTTGTGCAATTGAAGTGGTGGATTCGAGACTTGAAGGCAAGCGCCCAATCTAGGATTTCCAAGTCTCCATTTCTTCAAGGTCCATTTAAGCAAAGGCAATCTTCTCTCATTGATGCAAATTTCTATCCCATGATGGCCAAGTAGAGGAATTCACAAGCAAGCAAGAAAATACATGCATGCACTCTTTTTCTCTCTCCTTCTCCATTGAGGTTATCAAGAATACATTCATTCAAGATCTAGGATTTGGCAAGTGCAGATATGTGCATTTGCGAAGGGATTCTACAATACAAACATACATACAAACATCTTCATGGATTTTATTGATTTCTACTTCCATTCATGAAGGTTTTCATGCAAGGTGAATCTAAGATTTATCTTGTTACATTACTTTCTTTTATGCAATTTAGATTTCATTTCAAGGTTGATTCTTATACAAGGATTTTCTTCCAATTTCCAGATATGCGATTCCCCAAAAAACTCATCCTTGAATCTAGATCTTGCATTGGCATCCCTTCATCCTTTCTGGGTTGTGCTAATTAGATTTGGTTTGAGGATGAGCCTTGAGAATACTCCTAATGTTATAATATATCGTGGTGAGTGATCTTCATTCCTAGCATCATTCACCAATTTTATATTATACAATATAGTTTAGTATTCCATATGCCATGTTAAACCATGTTGTATTTAGTTACAAAACCATTTAGTTAGATCAGCTTAAAATGAGTACATAGTATTATCACTTGTTGCATTTACTTGAACACTTATCATGAGATGTTTAATCAAATCACACATGTATTAGTTTAATCATTGTAGCATTTATTAAACAATCTACATGGGTAATGTAATCAATCGCAATTTTATTAAATCTGGCATACATTTTCATCATTATAATTTACTTGGATCTTTTGTTGTATTTAATCAAAGCAATAGACAACAATGTTTTGCATTAAATTGCATGCGACATCTATGTATAGCATCTCAAAAATATCATGTGTACACGCACAAGTATGCAAACACGATGGTTACTAATACATGATATACAACAAAAATCACCACTAAAACAAAATGTGGTGTAAAATCATAATACATCTCATCACCCTACAATCACCCCAAGCATACCTATGAGATACTCAAAGGCATCCTTTGGAAAAGGTTTTGTAAATATATCTGGTGTACTTCAATCTAATCTCCTTCTCTGCTACCTTGTCTCTCAAGAAATGATACTTAATGGAAATATGTTTAGCCTTTGAATGCATTACTGGATTCTTCGACATATTCACTGTGCTAGTGTTATCACAATGGATAATCATTGGTTCTTCAAAAATTATTCCAATGTCCTTCAACATTTGTTTCATCCAAACAATTTGTGAACAATGTATAGCAGCAACAACATACTCAGATTCAACAGTAGACTGAGCTATACAATCATGCTCTTACTTAACCATGAAACCTGAAAGGACTAGGTCGACTTTTGCGACCTTGTTCAAAACGAGCTTGACTTTGACAAACTCTTCCTCCACTTTTGGCTAAAATTTGCACAGTGGCCAATTACAGACATCGAAGTCCCAGATCTGCAGTTACACCTGATCCTGACATACCAACGACAATTAAATTCAAATCTAAAGGTCTTTTTTCCTCTTCTTTCTTTAGGTGAGTTTCTTTCTCCTATTTTCCTCGTGCACTCACTTTTATAGATCAGATATGATATCATACATTATCTTTTGTTGTTTCCTTTCTATCAATTCATTTATATATCAATCAATTCAATTAACAATAAAGGAATATATCCCTATTCCCTCAAAAACTCATTCTTGAATCTAAATCTTGCATTTACATCCCTTCATCTCCCTTCATCTTCTTTTAGGTTGTGCTAATCAAATTTAGTTTGAAATGAGCCTTGGGAATATTCTTAATGTTATAATATACCTTAGTGAATGATCTTCATTCCTAGCATCATTAACCAATTTCATATTATACAATATAGTTTAGTATTCCATATGCCATGTTAGACCATGTTGTATTTAGTTACAAAACCATTTAGTTAGATCAGCTTTAAATGAGTACATCGTATTATCGCTTGTTGCATTTACTTGAACACTTATCCTGAGATGTTTAATTAAATCGCGCATGTATTAGTTTAATCATTGTAGCATTTATTAAACAATCTACACGGGCTATGTAATCAATCGCAATTTCATTAAAGTGGGCATACATTTTCATCATTATCATCATTATAATTTACTTAGATCTTTGGTTGCATTTAATCAGAGCAATAGACAACAATGTTTTGCATTAAATTACATGTGACATCTATGTATAGCATCTCAAAAACATCATGTCTGTACACGCACAAGTATGCAGACACAATGGTTACTGATACAAGATAGCAAAAATCAACACTAAAACAAAATGTGGTGTACAATCATAATACATCTCATCACCCTAAAAATGATGGCTTGCAAAACCCTCCAGTCCTAGTTGTGGTGGCTATAGAATAAAGGAGAATAAAGGAACGTTTATGAGATGCCATAGATCATGAGTGACTCCTAGAGTTACGCATCATCTCCATCCACTCAATAATACCTCTAAGCCTCGCCACCTCTACCCCGAGCTCTAAATTCTCACGATGCAGCCGCTCCTCCACAGCTCGTCTTTGCTCCGCCTCATCCCGTAGAGCCTCTAAGTCTGCTCTCAGTTGTGCCACGGGCTCAAAAATATCCTCATGTCTACCTGCACTACGTTGTAGTCCATGACTGGCCCACACTGGTCGTTGTGTACCTATGGAAGTGACCATCCCTGTTATGACGTTGCTCACAAAGTCGCGCCATCCCTGTGTGCCAACTGCAAGAAAGTAGGCAAGCATGCAATCAAACATATCGCCATGTATATCAAAATCAAAACTAAAAATACAGCATATAAATCAATATGTATTTACATAGCTTCTCACCTGGATCTCCCTCTTGCCAATCGGGATCGACTAAAGTGGTAGGAGTCTCGGACAATGTAATAGGTATTGTAGTTGTGGGCATAGTAGCAGCAGGTCCATTTGGCTCCCCATGCTCATGATGACTCTGTGCCCCAGCCGAAGAGGGTAGTAAAGGTGATATACATACTTGGGACATAGGTCTCTCAAGCAATGCATCATCATCCCCTCTCTCCCCACTGTGAGGGGTACGTGTGTCAATGAATATGTTTGAGTTGTGACTTTGAATAGTCATATCACATATATTATTAAAGAAATACAAATAAATACATTTCAAAATAAAATTAATGTGTCATCAATTATCACAAATCCATCAATGCCAATTTATAAGAAACAACCAAGCATTAGGAAGAAAAAACAAGCATAAACATGTCAAATATGGCCCAGAAAGGGCAAAGGGAATGAAAGCCTTATATCTTATTGCCACAAGAGGTTATTGAGTGTTCATAAAATATCCCTGCTACTTTTAAATGTACCTTATAGCTTATACTTAACAAGTGTGAGCAAAGCATACCATTTTGTTAATGAAATTATTTATAGATTACTTTCAAAGTTTGCAGCGAAATTCTAGTCTATATTGTATCTTGAACAATGAATACAAAATTAACAAAATGGATTGAATTCAAAATTTTGCAAAACTCGTATATAAATTTTGCTCAGTACTCTATGCAATGGTTTCATACATCAAATAAGCTACAAAAGCGCTTACCTAAACATATGCACTAAGTTGATGGCAAATTCAAATATGGCTTAGTTTTTTAGGTGCCTATGAACCTACTGCACAAGGGCAAGTTATAATTATGAATAATTTAAAATTTTAGAAAACATGGTCATGGGCTATCAATTGTTCAGTGTCCATTAAAAAATAAATAAATTAAAAAAAGATAACTCATTAATGAAGGCTTTATTTTGAGCTATAGCTATAGTATTAATTTTTTTTTTTTTTGTCATTTTCCCTTTTTTAGACTTGATTTCCATTTTTTGAAAACAATATACCTTCCGCGACTACAACTAAGAAAGACAGCAAGCCTAAGGAGCCATATTAGAACATACTACAAAAGGTAAAAAAAAAGGGAATGGTTATTTGCAACCATTGTTCTAAATATATGAGAAGAAATAATAAATATAAATTGTCTAGAATATCATCTCGCATAAGTTCCTTGTCAAGATGTTACAGCATGTAGTAAAACAACTCTAGACGTTTAAAATGAGATGAGAGCCCTTCTTTTAGATTTTGAGCAAATAAATAGATAAACAAATAAAGAGGACGACAAAGGCAATAGGAATCTCACCCACATTTCACAATCCTGCAAAATTAAACATTGGGGAAAATATGGGAGCTTTTCTTCTATTGGACCACGAATTTGAGGACTAGACAAATCGGCAGCCATAGTTCCAGTTTTTTGGTTCCTCGTAACACTCCCAGTGCCCAACTTTCATTGGAAGGTACTGCATGGAATATAAAATTGCATCACGATGCAATGTTGGCATATGGATATCTTTGGTGCAACAGGAGTATTCACTTTAAGGTTCTTTCCAGAACTTATTGTAAGGAGCTGGTTACTAAATTGACCATGGCAAGCAAGGGTTCAAGTTCCCAATCAATTATGAATTGAGGGCCCTATTATTGGAGGATGAGGTCCAAAACATATAAAAGCTAGTAGAGGAGGAAAAAAATGGATTTGAAAAAGTAATGGCTACAACATTTCATCTGAAGGGTGGAAAGATGACGAGTATAGGACACTCGTTAGATTTTTTATGGCTTCTAAAGTATAGTTGGTCTCTAAGAGTCCGTCAATTACTCGAATAAAGTAAAAAATACTACGACCATGAGTAGCTTGTTGGACGATGTGGTAATGAAGGTAAGACTGTTTAATTTTATCTAGATAAAAAACAAACAATGCATCTACATATGTGGCAGCTAGTAAACTACTAGAGACAAGGCGACCTACATTGTTTTTGGAACCCTTGTGGTGCCCACTGCTTTGAGCTTCTCTTTGATGGCATATGGAAATTAAGCCAACTGAAATATAGAGTAGAGGATGCAAGGAATATTAACAAATATATCGACAATGACACATGGGTCTTGAATCTCATAAGAGTGCACACTAATGGTAAGGAGCTTGTGCACTTAAGAGTCACATGCTTTGGCACTAATTTCCATACCTTGCGAAATATAACTTCTACATTGCCTAGCTTTTAAGTACATGATGTCTGGAGAGTCCTTACTGCAAGATAGCTAAAGCAGAGAGGGTTGTGAGGACTATTTTTTATTATACATTTGTCAACATTGTGGATAAGAACATCGAAGTAAAGAATAAATTTACAAGGTTACTATTTTTTGTCATATTATTTTAATTTGCTAACTATAATTTTCTAAATTTTCTAATTTTGTTTTCATTTTGGTTGGGTTCTAGGATTGGTGGTTGGCAGGGCATCAAAATTAGCCCCGCGCTATGTTGGTCCGTTCGATGTCTTGGAAGTCACCAATCCGGTGGCTTACCGACTTGCTCTACCACCAGCTCTTGCCCGTATTCATAGTGTTTTTCATGTTTCATTATTGAAACCTTATCATCCTGATGCCTCTCACATTTTGGATTGGCGTGCTTTACAGGTGCAGGATCCGGGAGTGGTCTCAGTGGAGCCTACTCGGGTCGTTGACCAGCGTACCATCAGGGTGCGCAATCTTGATGTGCTCCAGTATAAGATCCAATGGGACCAATTTTCAGCTGATAGTGCTACATGGGAGGATGCGGACGACATGCGTCGTTCCTTCCCTCATCTTTTCAGTTAGATGTTGTTTAAGTTTGATAGATCATAGACTTTTGATGTGACATTTTACTCATGCTACAGTGAGTTTTGGTCTGATGATTATGTTTAGATGTCTTGGATTGTTATGCTTCAGTTGTTGTTTGGACTATCATGGTGGAGACACTTATATACATTGTTCTGCTCTATGTTATGAGATATTGCTTATGATACTTTTGATTTGGTTCCAAAAATTATTGATGAGATAATCATATCATTTTATGCTTACATTGCAAACGATTATGAATATGTTTTGTTGTTGATG
>MU224254.1:6183940-6197664 GCA_018584345.1 Thuja plicata | reverse complement strand
CTCTGATTTTGAAATGCAGTTTCTAGTGGTCCCTTTCTTTTAAGTGTGTTTGTAGGGGGTGCTTCACTTTCAGTGCCAGCTGAGGTAGGAAAAAAGGGGTGATCTTCTATCACAACATCTACAGAGCAGGGTTGCATTCCCTTTGCTTTTTTTTTACCTTTACTACTATTGGCTACAACTTGTCTACGTTCTTCTCTCTCTCTTTTGTTGCCTCATGCTCAGCAATATATTGTAATACAACCTCGACATTTCCAACGCAATCCACCACCTCCGAGAAGGGCACTTCGAATATCAACATACTTCCACAAAGGACAATCATAAGGGGGTTCTACTATTGGGTCAATATTGCGGTTGCCTACTGAGGAAGAGGTAGATGCCATTGTAGTTCATTTTCCTATGGCAAGAAATTTGTATACATATTCAATATAATAATAAAACAAGAGAATGAAAAATTCTGGAAAATAATGGACAAATGAAAGAGAAATCAAAATAAAATAAAATGCTTAAACAAAAACAAAAACTTGAAGCAAATGGAACAAGAACTTACCTCTTCCACTCATTGTAAGCTTGCAAAGGTGTAGAAATGAGGCACAATCATTTTGTTTTCTCCTTTGCCCTCAACTCTCTACCTCCATTTTGGCATTTTGAAGGGTAGCTGATTTTCCCCTAAGGGGATCAATCGTGGAGCACCATATAGTATGCATAAATGAGATTCTAGCATCTCAGGTAACCATTTAACCCTATTCTTTAGTCTTTCAAGTTTTTAACGCAACTTTTCAAGATTATGATGACTTTTTTCAAATTTGTGATGAGTTTTTTTTCTAAATTTAAAAAATAAAAATAAACAAGTTTAACTCTTTGTTATAATATTTTTTATCTTCATTTTGCACCTATACGTTTGCATTTTTTTTTTCTAATATAAAATTGTGTAATTTCTTATAATGCAAAAAAACAGATTGCAAGAATGGCCACTAGTTCAAGTTAAGTGGGTGTGGAAGCAAACCGAAAATTCAAAATTGATAAAGCATCTCCTTTATGGAGACGTACTAAAATGATTGAACTTCTAGGAGGTGGGGGTTATTTTTGGAATTATAATAAGTCTAAACAAAATTTTAATAGCTCGTATTATCAAGTGAAACTATATTTTATGGGCCCATTTGGGAAAGGGATTAGAAAGTGGTGCCAGGGCACCTATGCATGCTATGTAAAAGTCATGGGGTGTCATGAGTAACCAAGATTGTAATAAGGTCCTAAGGACAATTTGGGAACATTATGTAATGGTTTGGACCCTTTTGTAAGGCCATTGACCCTGATATGCATGCATAAGCCTACTTGGTCAAACTTGGTCAACGGGTCAGTAGGAGTTTGGAAATACGTTATTCTGGTGTCTTATGGTGTTTTTGATAATAAATGACCCATTGGTCATGTACTTAGGTTGATAGGAGGTTAATTCTCAAAAGTTGTTTAATGGAGCAAAAAGTTGTCAATGTTGTTTGACAACATTAACAACATAGTTTGCAACTTTTCAAAACTTGTTCCCAACAGCCATTTTGGTTTGAATTTCAGTTGGGGGTCGTTGTGTTGGTTAAAATATGATGTTATAAACCTCAGGTGGTCGAAGAGGTGTTGTTGTGGAAGTTTTGAGATTGAATACAAACAATAGATATCAATTTTCCTGTCAAATTATTTGTTCTTGCACTATGTACGACCCTGTACGGATTCATCTGCAAGTGTAATGCATGTGGTTATGTAAAGGGATGAATTAGCTTTGTTTTGCACTTGGTTTGGTGAGTTTTCATGAAGTCTATAGTGAGATCCATTTGACTTACTGAAATCAGGTAGCAGACCCTTGCTTACCTAGGGTTTTGGATTTAAATGCCCACATCTTGACTTTCCACCGGGGGAAAATTTCGGCCATTGGTGTAAAGTTAAGATCTGGAATGAACTTTAGAATCATGGTGGTTTTGGACAGGAAGATGGTGGCATCAAGGAGATATGAGCATTAAAGAACTAGGCATCCCTATGTGACTGGTTTTGGTTTGAAAGCAAAAGCGATGGCAGAGAGCTTGGAGAGTGGATTAGACCCAAGATAAGATTGGATTTGGTGGTTTTGGACATGTGCAGAGATGTCCCTATGATTGGTTTGGAGGGGACAATCCAAAACAGAAGTTGCTTTGTAAAAGTGCCCAATTAGGCATATTAAGTCTATGCGAGTAGTCAACACCTTGGACTCTTTATTGAGGAGTCAACAGTCCATTTTCACATATGTTGTGTAATGTCCAAAAGGGTACTCCAAACTGTAATTTGTTTGGTGGGTTGTTTGTAAGTCTTGGGAGTTAAGTACCTAAACCTTCGTAGTAGGGGTAGTAGGAACTAGGCCTCTATTAGGCTTCTTATCCTTGGAAATTTGGTGAGACCTAATTGGTGGGTGATTGGTGTCAAGTTGGTATTTTGAAGCCTAATCAATTCTCTTGAACATTGGAGTAAGGATACCTTATGCATCTAGATTTCCATGGGGCATTTGATGTGAGAAGTTGTATCACAAGGGGCACTTGATGAGGACAGTGGTATTAAGGTAAAAGGTTGGTTAAGTATGTTAAATTGACCCTAGGAAGTGACTTGGAGTTGTGAGTTCGTCCAAAGGCAAGTTGGGTTAAAGACCTATTTGTTGGTTTGTGAAAGGAGTGTTGTGGGTGTGGTTTGTTTAGCCATTGTTTCCTTGTTGGCTCTGCGTCAGAAAGTGTGAAGGCCCAGGGGAAGATAAGGGCTTGCCTGTCAAACAAATAGCGGGATACATAAGAGAACAAGAAGACGCTGATTAAATGGTTGCAAGAGCAAAACTAAGAGCTCATCCTTCCGCAAAGATTAAAAGCAATGACTTAACCCCTTGATTCAGTAATGGCATCCCAACATCCCTTCGTGCAAATACCCTCTACGGAAAATGAAGTAGATATTGGTGAGAAATGGTGTCGACAATCAATAGTGCACCTAGTGGTTTCACAAGTCTTGGAAATGAAAAGGTGTACACCACCTTATTGGCAAGAGAAAAAATTTGTAGAGAAATCATTGAAACCACTTAGAGATTCTTGGTTGAATCGAGAATTTCTATTGTTTCTGATGGACGGAAAGATTGCAAAAAGCGTCCATTAATAAATGTTATTGCAGTGTCCCCCAAGGGAGCAATGTTTTTTAGGGCGGTTGATTGTGAGGGGCAAATCAAAGATGTGGAGTTCATTTCCAAAATCCTCATTCAATCCATAGAGATGGTAGGTCATGAGAATGTGGTCCAAACCATTATGAACAATGCAAAAAATCGTAGGGCTTCAGGTGGTTTGGTTGAGCAAAGCTATGAGAACATTTTTTGGACACCATGCATAAATTTATAATATTTTTTGATGTCTTATTTACATATTTTTAATGCGTTATTAACATGATCCTAGGTTGTTGAGAACCGATTTGCATCTCATACACTTGTTATGAGACTACTTTTGAAGGTGCGAAAGGCATTGGGTGCGATGGTTATTAACAACCAATGGGGTGTTTGGAAGCAATCAAAATCAAAGAGGGCCCAAAAGGTCAAGTCATTGATCTCGGATGACAATTGGTGGGCTCGTGTCGAATATGTATTGAAGTTCACCAAACCTATAATGACTATGCTCAAGTTTGTTGATATAGATACACCATGTTTAGGAGATGTCTATGATGGCATGGACATAGTGATAGAGAAAATAAGTCATAATAAGAAAAGAGAGAGAGAGAGAGAGAGAGAGAGAGAGAGATTACAAAGTAACCTTTTTCAAAAAGGTGGAATCAATCATTCTTCATCATTGGAACAACATGACCACACCATTGCACCTCCTTGCATATGCATTGTCTCTGAGTTACTATAACTTTGAAATACTTTCTTTGCCAAGGAGATTATCACCATATCGAGATTCTAAAGTTGCTATTGGGTACAAGCGGGCATTTGCTACTCTTCTCAGATTTAGAAGTGGAGGAAAATGTTAGGAGAGAATTTGGTTTGTTCATCTCAGGAAGAATACTCCTCGTATTGTTAATGACCAATCCAAAATGGAATCTACTACATGGTTGTAACTCCATAGTCAAGATTTTATGTTCCTCCAACCTCTTGCAACCAAGATTCTATCACAAGTTTTTTTTTCTTTCTATTTCAATATTTGTATTGTAGAGTTAGCATTCTTTAATTTATTTTACATTTTTTATTTTTGAATTTGTTGGTTTTCTCTCCAATTTCAACAGGTTGTAAGTTCTTCCGCTGAATGGAATTGGAGTACATACTCATTTATCAACTCAGTGAAGTGTAACCGATCAGCTGCAAAAAAGGTAGAAGACTTGGTTTATGTTCATTCTAATTTGTGTCTTCTATCACGTAAGGAACCCCAATAAAATAATGGTTCAGTGAAGCTTTGCGATGTAAACCCCGAGTGTACCAACTTCGATGCAACTATTGAAAATCTTGCTAGAGTCACTATGGGTGGTGATGATAAGATACTTACACATAATGCAACTAGTGTGAGTGGCACTGTTTCAGGTTCAAATGATGTTGAACGTGCAGCAGTTGCAAATGCAATTGATGATGATTCTTTTGATAAACCTTTTGATGATTGAGAACTACATTGAAGATAGAAGACAATTACTATTTTTGATTGTCAATTTTGTAGTTGTAGAGATTTTCATTTGAATCATGAACCTAGACATATATGATATGGCATATGACTTAATATTGAAATTCTAAACTATCAATTGGCATTTAATATTTACCTTTGGCATTTGGTATTGATCAATGATGAAGTTTCACAATATCAAATGATTTAATTTTACAATTCTGTATATTTCTTTATTTTTTATTTTTTTTGTGTACACTGATTTGAGGGAGTAAATGCTAATAGATGGTTAGCCATCTCCTACAGCCCAGGTAGTTCTAAATTTAAATGCAATTTTAAATAAGAAAAACACAAAATAGAAAATAAAAAGGGATTTGAGGGAGCACAAGGGCAATGGCTAAATGTGCGAGAATTTGCACCTGGACCGCAGGGCCAAAAGCTGGGCAATGTGCAATGTCAGTGTAGTACCATCTGACAATGAATAAAGTTAAATATTCTTTTTTTAATTTTATTCTTAACTAATACAATTTGGAGTATTAACATAAGTTTTATTATTAATGAATATTTTTTTTAAATTTTTATTTGTATTTACATATGTTAAATAAAAAAGTTATTAAAATATTTTTAATTTATATTATGTTATTAAAGTTATTAAAGGGTTATTAATTTAATTATAAATATAATTTATAATATCTAAATCAAAAATTTAAATTCAATTAAGAAAGTAATAAACATTCAAATTACAATATTAATATTAAGATGTGAGACTTTCATATTATATTTTACAATTGAATATTTTTGTTTAAGTTGTTTAATAAAAAATATTTAATTAAATTAGATTAACTTAATACTTATGTTTATAATAATATAAAAGAAAAACATAATTAAATTAACAACCCTCGCATAATTAAATGGTTAGGCTCTCTTGAAGATATCCCTTGGATTGTGGGAGGCGATTTCAATATGGTAGACAACTCTCAAGATAAGCTAGGGGGCAACATGTTGGAATGGAAAGGTTGTGAACAATATTTCTGGAATAAATTCCTTAATAAGCATAAACTTACTGACCCCCTAAGAGGTAACAAGGATGACCATAAAGATATATGGTACACCTGGTGCAACTTCCAATAGACCAATAAAAGGATATACTCCTGATTGGACCAATTTTACTTCAACAATGAAGCTTTTAAATGCCAGAAAGATGAGGTAGGCAGGGCAATCAGAGTCATCCCATATACCCTCTTTGACCACCATCTCATCACGGCCATATTTTTGTCCTCTAGCCACATCCCTAAGAGATGTCTTGGACATGGATCCTTCTGCCTAAATACCTCCCTACTAGAGGAACCAGGCATTAGTAACAAAGTCTTTATGATTAAATGGTTTAAAGACTCCGTGGCTAAACACTCTAGTGCTAGAGACAAATGGGCCCAAAACATTGCCAGTTGGAGAGTTATGTTCCAAACTGCAGGAGGCAAGAAATCTAGAGGTGCAAGATGGGCAGAAGGTTCATTATAGGAAGAATTATCAAGGATGGAATAAGAACTAAAAAATAACCCCTCCTCGGAGGTGGCCACTCTTAAAATGGTTAATACTAAGGATGAGCTGAGGAAAATCCAAAATGAGAAGGTCAAGGGCATTAAGATCATATCCAGAAGCAACTGGGTGGAACATGGTGACAGAGGATCAAAATTTTTCTTCAACCTCCTTAAACAGAAATAAACAAGAGGTAGAATTGAGGAAATATGGGCTGAGGGTAGCAAAATTGTTGACCAATCACAGATTCTCCTTACCTACAAAAAATTCTATCATACTCTGTTTACCTCTCAAGAGAGTAGAGTTGAGATGGAAGAAGCTAGGACTAAAATTAGCCAAGTGATCCCCAAAAAAATTAATGAAGAGGACTCCACCCTACTCAATCTACCTATTGGTGTAGAAGAAATCAATGATGTCATTACTCAGATGGCATTAGGCAAGGCCCTTGGGCCAGATGGGCTGCCTATAGAGTTTTACAAAAAGAATATAGATTGGATTGGCCAAGACCTATTGGAGTTGTATAATGAAGCCTTTGACATGATTGAATGGGAATTCATATACATGATGATAGTAGCACTGGGAATCCCCAAAAACTTCATTAATATGGTCCAAACGTTAATGAAAGGGGCCCTTGCAAGGGTGGAGGTAAATGGTGCTAGATCAGAATGATTTGAATTAACTAGGTCTATAAGGCAGGGCTTCCCACTGGCCCCTGCCCTATTTGTAATAGCAGCAGAAAAAGTTGGACATGTCATCTCAAAAAACTATATCATACCAAAAGTCAAGGGTGTTTTACTACCTGAGGATAAGGAGATATCAAACATTCAGTTTGTTGATGACACAACCTTACTGCTAAAATTAGAGACAAAGAATTTAACCTACTTCATGGATAAAATGAATCTATTCTACTCTACCTCAGGTAGTAGGATTTATATGGAGAAGTCCTTATTTCTGGGATGGATAGAAGAACCCCCTGACTGGCTCTCTAGGTGTTCTCTAGATGGAACACCTTGGCATCCCCTTCTCCCTTAACCCTAACCTTAAAGCCATGTGGGAGATGGTTAAGGAGAAAGTGGACAAAAAACTTAACAAATGGGACAACCAATACCTTTCCATGGCAGGCAGAATTCAAGTGTGCCAAAAGGTGATGTCATCCTACACTATATATTTCTCCTCAGCCTGGCTATTCAATCAATACCAATTCAACTGTATCCAGAAGACTATCAGGGATTACTTATGGTTAGATGGCATAGGTAACAGAACATGCCATGCAGTCAAGTGGGAATGGTGCACTAAAAGTAAGAAACATGGAGGCCTAGGTCTCAAAGATCTTAGAGTACAAGGCATATCCTTGGCAACTAAATGGATCACAAGATCCTTAGAGGGGGATGAGCCATGGAAAGTCCTTATTAGAAACAACATACTTAGGAGATACCCCAAGAAAGGAAAAATATGGAGGAACCTAACAATGAATGACATCATAGAAGGTGAGGTCGAGATTAAGGTTCAAGGATCGGTTGTATTCAAATCAATTTGGAAAGAATGGAACTCAGTCAAACATCTTATCCCTCACAATAGCATATTCCATTGCCATGGTAAAAATTATGGGAACAAATCCATTTGGTGGTCAACTGGTTGAATGTGAAGATATTAAAAAAAAAATTTGATCTTCCCAACTCTCATATTAGGTCCTACTCAATGATTAAGGAATCTTGTGCTGACCTCTTCCTTCACAAGCAGTTGTATGTGGACAGTGACTGCCACCTCCAGTACAGATGGACAGATGGGACCTTGATTACCAAATCTAGCTCCAAACATATCTATGGACTCCTTACCAAAGACTGCCCCATCTTTCCCCACCTCAATGCCTGCTGGAACCTTAACCTTAAGCCTGATAAGTGGAACAACATCTTTTGTAACTTCTGGTCCTTTCTATCTGAACCCTAAATTAAGTGCTTTATGTGGCATCTTCTCTTGCACAGGTTGCCATTTCGACTACCTAATGGAGATCCTAGTATATGTTTCTTCTACCTTCTCCCTGAATGAGTTTGCCATGTGTTCTTTAGCTATCCGTTTGCTATAGAAATCTAGAAGCTCTTCGATTTTCCTCAGCATTATGCAGTCTCTGTTTTGGATGTTATTTCTGCTCATATTAATGGTTTGAAGAAACCTTTTAATAGTTTTTTTGCACTTATTTTTGCCTTAATTACGTGGAACATATGGAAAAAGAGAAATGATATTGTTTTTGGTGGTAATAACAGAAGCCTTATTAAGTCTCTCAAGAGACTCGTATTTCATGAAATTGTTGTGCAGGTCACAGTTGTTATTAAAATCAAAAGGAAGAAGTTGGAGGACCTGTTCAAAAACAAGATGGTCGGATTGGGAGCATGGGAGGTTTCACATGGCTACACCTGGACACAGGAATCTCAGGAACTGGCACCCTTCAGAGTTGTCCTACATAACTTTATGGCAGAATTTCAAGGCCTCAACAAAGATGACAGACCAGTGATTATTGTAGTTCCAATCTCTACAATACCAGGTCTAGACATCCCAGTTGCAGTGCCCCTGGCACACCCCTACGAACAACATATAAGGAAAGATGAGGTGCTCAAATGGATGGAAGGACAACAAGGTTGGGTAATTTGGGTACCCAACAGAGATGAAGACTTTATTTGATAATGCCAAATAGACAAACTTCTGATATAATTTTTGTATAATCCACTTCCGTAGATAGTTTTTGCTTTAGATACTTTTTTCTATTCCAGATATAGCAGTCAAGTGTAGCTGGAGATATATGTAAAACTGATATATGTCTGGTTCTCTTTTTGGTAATTAGCACGAGCTAGACACCTGAATGTAACCGTGTTTATGAAATCAATACTCATATATCTTTAATAGAAAGAAAAAAAAAAAAAAAGGAATTGAATGATGAATTTTAATGATATGAGATCAAGAGTCACAAAATTAATATAATTTTAAATTTTTTCCATGTCAAATTTTTGTAATTTGACTAAGAAGATCGTTGTTTCGTGAAGCGTTGCCTCTTTTAACAACTTGTTCAGACTACCACCTTCAAATTGGTTCCAAACTAATACATACATCAATTTCAACCACTCCTTTGATACAAAGGAACATATCTTTTTATAGTCCATGATATCAAGCAACCTATGTTTTGATTTACAAAAAAATAGTTAAACATGACTATGTTATAACAATTTAATAGACAAAAACTATCACACAAAAACAAAATATGAATGAGGAAAACAAGTCAACAACTTAAAGGCTTCATAGTGTCTTGATAGCTTGAGGTTATTCTTTGAAAAAAAACGAAAGTTAGTAAGTCTCAACACATGAATATCATGATTATATTTTGTAGGAGATCATATTAAAAATTATATTATAGTTAGGTGTGTGAACATTATGTCAAACTAATAATATGTTTTACAAAGTTAAAATTATATGGGCACAATTGAAAAGAAGAAAAACTTCGACAATACAACTAATAAATTAGTACAAGATCATAGTAAGATATTGAAATCGGTAATGTTAGCATCATGGTATGACGAACATGTTGGGGTCAATGATGAAACTACACCAAGATCATATTAACATTGTAGAGAGACTTTACATTTTGTGTTCCCGTGTTTGAGGCATTGATAGAAACAATGATGATATTTTAGTTAGGTGACAACCATCCTTTTGAAGCAACCCTAATATTCTTATTTTTTGGTCAAGTATGGTGCCTCTTGGAAGAGGGACATGTGTCATCTTGGTGTGTGTTCTCTTCCAAAGAAATAGTTATCCTTCTCTATGCAATGTTCAAAAGACACGTGGTGGCCTACTGTACCGTTGGTAAAAGTAAGGGTAGTAAAAATTTATAAGGGAGAGTAAAATAATGTTGTTCCACTTCTTACATGAGTGTAAGTTTTGGGAGCCCATTAGGGAAAGTACATGATATTAGGCACTATTGGTCGAAGCAATCAAAGGGTTTGACAAGAAGCACAATAGGATACAGGAAACACAATGCTCCTTGGGAGTGAGGGAGGATCTAACACCTTTTTGAGGTTGCACCATTAGTTTTCCATGATTTCCATCCAAAGCATGTTACGGGTTAAAGAAAAATTAATACAATTTCTATTAGCAATTTGAGCTACATATATGCTATTTTATCTACATGTGACCACAAGCTCCAACAAGGTTTGACTAAATCTAGAATCTTTGTCATAATTCAAAATTTGAATTGTCTATAAAATGAATAATTTTTTATGTAATAAGAGTTTGGTAACATTTCTACTTATTTTGAGATAATAAGTACATCCTTCTCCACTAGCGAATTCTTCTCGTGGATGGATTAGAATATTTTCTACTATGTTGTTATTGCCTTGTACTTTTTTTCTTTTTGGGATAAGGTTTTTTGCACCTTACATACTATTTATTTTATTATCATGTGTGTAGTGCACCTAGGGGGACCTAAATGGACATGCATTACTAGGAATTTGTTGGGAAAATGTGTCTCGACCTTATAGTCACATATGAAAACTATTTTTAGTAAGTTGTTTACTTGTGCATGATTTTTTTCCAATTTCTTTTCTAAAGGTTCATTTTAAAGTTTTGAGGCATGATCATGTTTGGTTTTGAAGACATTATGTTTCTAGATTTTTGACAGGGTCGTACGAAAACTTTGAACTTAATTTTGAAGGCCTTAGAGACTCTAAAATAGGTCAAAAATTGAGTATGTGTGTGTGTGTGGGGGGGCGGGGGGGGGGGGGGGGGGCTTNGGGGGGGGGTGTGCTTTTCTATTAAAGGTTGTAGAGTGCTTCAAAAGTTTTCTGAAAAGTGGTTATAATAGAAAATCGGGTACATGGTTTGAAAGTTATGGCCTCCGAAAGTTGGGTCTCTTGAAATAGGAAATATAAAAATGTATCGAACATGTAAATGAGTTGTAAAAGTGAGTTACGCGTGTTGGTGTGTATATTGACACGTCATAGGGCATCTTTTATTGGAGATAAGATTGACACCTCATTTTGGGGTGGTTTTAGCCCATGGGTATGTAATACCATTTGATAGTTTCTTGTATTGTATCTCCTATTTAGTAGGTGTGTGAGATGGAGGTTTTGTGTAAGATTCTTATAGCTTTCTAGATACCTCTGGATCTCTGGTAAGCAATACTCCTAAAGGAAGCTTTCTCTGCAAGTATATTGTAATCTATTTGTTATTGTTGAATAATATATTGTACTGCTTTTGGAGTGTGGGGTTTTTTCCCCAAAAGGGATTTTCCCACGCAAATCTCTGTGTTGTGGTATGGATGGTGTTTATCCTTATGTTTATTTTTATTAAGTTTCTGTAACTATGATAAAGATCTGAGAAAGTTTTTAAATTATTCTCCCCTTAGGGTTAGTGTAGAAATTTGTCCCGCTACTTAACTTCCTTACAAAATTAACATTCTTGGGGCCACTTTATGCATCGTATTATAACATTGGAAATATTTTTATTGTGGGTCTCACATTAGGACCCAATATTCAATGTGAGATCAATGATTTTGTGAAATCTTGTTTTTGAGTTACATGGTTTTACTTTACCACTTGGTTGTACTTGTGTAAGCTTGAGTTCATATAAGAAAACACATGTTTGGTATTTTAGGTTGGTTGAGTGGGTTGTCAATATTGATTCTTTATGAGGAGTTGTATATGTGAAGTATGGCATGGTATGTGTGGATTTATGCTTGGACACATGGACGATTCTTTGAAGGACTTGATATTTAAGAAGTATTCATTGAAGGACTTTTTGTTAGGGTGATGCTTGATTTTATAAGATGGGGTTGGGTACCATTTTGCTTCATAATGTGAAGGCTTGGGGAGCGTTGCAAAACCCCCTTGTAAGTATGCCCCACTTTGTGGGTTATTGGCTATGTATTATTAATGGCCTTTTTTTGCCAATGTGTTGTAAGGAGGTATATTGGCGGGGATGGATTTCCTATTGGAGTGATGCTATTTTGAATACCATTTTCTTCCTTATTGTTAAGGCTTGAGAAGCCATTCAAAATCCCTCTATTTGTCTTCCCTACTCGTTGGTTTATTGATTGTTTGTTGTTAATGACCTCTCTTGGCCTTTGTACTGTAAGTGGCCAGTTGTGGGCCCTTGTTCTCTTAACAATTGTTTTAAGGAAGGCTAGTAAATCTACTGACAATGTGTGCTTTGCAACATTGACTTGTAACAACTAACACCTTTGTTAATGTGTTGTTGATCTCTTAACAACTCTTGAACTATGGTTTTGTAAGGGTCGGGTCCCTTGCTAGGCTGCTTAACTTAATAAAAAATAGAGGATGTATTTTATGATGGTGACAAATGGGCTATTTATATTAATGCTACTCTTTTGTGCATGCTCTCTCCATCCACGATAACTCTATTAACATTGTTAGTTGCTCTTGTGTTGTTGGTTGCAACTGTATCATTTTTGGCGTGCAAAGTACTAACTAATTCCAAGACTCGTACTCACATCCTTAGCATGAGAACTCCAATTAGTGATACATATATTAATAGTGATGAACACCCTTACTTCACTCCAATAATATGACTAATATTACTAGCTATTCTTTAGTAGTCACTTTGAAGTTAATTCTCCATTGTAACTAGTTTTTGGCCTATTTATTTCTGCCTTTTGTCAATTGGCCCCCCACACACACATATGTATATGTACATATATACATATACATATACATATTATATATATATATAGGTATGTATATATATATACATATACATATTGTGTGTTAAAATGTTGACACACTTATATGAATCATTACATCCAAGGTTGTTCAAGAATGAGGCCTCAAATATCGATCCATAGCTCTCTAGTCATAGAGTGCAAAGGTGTGAAATGGAGGCCCTCAGATTGACCTAGTTAGTGTCTATGCAAGTACACCATGAAATGAGAGATTCAATGCATGAAAAATGAGATCTACTCTATATGATTGCAATGCATGAAAGAAAATTAATCTAAATGATAACAATGCATGGTTAATCTATGAAAGGAAATACAAATGCAAGTTTAATCTATGAAAATAAACATGAATCTAATCTACATGAATAGTCATGAATGCAAGAAAAAGAAGACATAATTGCTCTCCAAACCTGCAACATAACAATAGCTAAAAATTTCATCCCTTAATGAGAAGGAGAGGGCTCCTTATAAAGAAAAGTGAACGGTTGAGATTAAGAGGCAAAAATCAAAGGCTATGATTAAGAGGCAAAAACCCACCACTTAGGAAGATGTGATGAAAAAGAGAGTTTTATTTAATTTAATTTAATTTAATTTACTTCCTTTTTCAACAAATAAAGTGCTTTAAGTGGAGATTTTTATTTATTTAATTAAAAGAGGGGTTTTCTTTCAATTAAATAAATTAGAAGAATTTTATTTAATTAAATGGGAGAAATTAAATTTAATTAAATAAGAGGAATTTTCTTTAATTAAAAGGGAGAAATTTACTTTAATTAAATAAGATAAATTTTATTCAATTAAAAGGGAGATTAAATCTTTTAATTAAATAAGATAAATTTTATTTA
>MU224254.1:6155659-6168420 GCA_018584345.1 Thuja plicata | reverse complement strand
TGGGGTTTAAACCTTAGTAGATGTCCTAATTAAGGAGCATACCATCATCCTTGTTAATTGTACTCAACCAATTGAACTAAAAATTGACATGATATTACTATTAGGATTCAACTACATGGTTTTTGAGCCACCTAGTAGATGACATTATCAAATAACATACTACCATCTTGACTTACTTTACTTAACTAATTGAACTAAAAATTAATACGATATTATATTAGGATTCAACAACATAGTTTTTTGAGTCACACCGATTGACCCATATTTCATGTGTAGTTGGTTCACACAAACCCATCTCTCATGAGAATGAATAGTACACTTGGCACTCATTTCACATAAATTATGACCACAAGGGCAAAACATTCAAAAAGTCCTTACTAGATGACATAATCAAAGATCACGTGCCTTTATCCTCACTAATTTTACACACCCAATTGATTTAAAATTAGACTACACCTCTAGAATATTCAATAAGAAGATTTCTCTACAATGTCACTCTTGTTCAGTGAATTATGGTGTTAACATGTTTGCATTCTCCTTCTTGCAGCTCTCCTCCATTAGATCATGCAAACACACTTATCTATTCAAATATGACAATTTAACACAAAAGTCTACATGATTAAGTGAGAATATGTTATAAACACATAATTTAAAAAAATCAATTTTGGGTAAGGAGAGAGAGTGTATATACATATAGAATAAATACATTTCAGGAATAATTTTAATAAAACTTAAAAATAAGATGAGTATTTTTCTTTCCTTTTCATGTAAACAATAGAATTATACGGATATTGACATCTCTTTCTATATTAAAACAAGTGTATTATAATATGACGAGTAAGCATGTAACTAAATCAGAAGTCATATTTAAGTTAGACAACCACAATTGTCAAAGTCATCTAAGGGTTGACCTTAGTCAGTTGTGTCTTTGGAGTTTTGAGCCTTAATGATGACATATTAAATAACATACCATCATCCTTAATTTGACTATAAATTGATTACATTTTTTTTTACAATTTAAATTGATCTATCTCTCTCTCTCTCTCTCTCTCTCTCTCTCTCTCTCTCTTAATAAACCATTAATATTTCCTATCATTTCTCTCTTTTCTACACATTAATTTTAATAAATCATATCTCACCTCTTGTCTCACTCTTCCCCTCAATCGCCACACATTCATTCTAATAAATCATAAACAATTATATCAAATTGTTAACATATATGTAATTCATGTCAGAATTGTTAGATGTTTCTCTATGTTTTATAATGTTCCTAATAAATAAAATAACATTTTTATTTTTAAAGTTTATGTAAAATTATCTAATAAGCACTTAAACTTACAAAGTTATATTTTAGAAGATTTAAAATAAAAAGAAAAAAGAAAAAAATATCCAATACTTTGGATGATCGATTTCTATATATACAAATATAATAGAAAATAATGGGTGATAGAAAGTTCAAATCTATATAACAATTTTTCTGGACAAATATGAATTAATTAAAAATTTAAGTTTAAAGAATACTTGTACTTAATTGATACATAATTACCAAAATAAAATAAAACATGGGCTACAGAGCAATGAAGTTCCTGCCAAAGAGTGGAAGAGCGGATTTGTTTTGTCTAATTGAAGTTTTGTTGGATTTATTTTTTCTTATTTTGTCTGATTGAAGTTTTTGTCAGATTTTATAGTTGTCGGAATAACTTGGTAGAATGCATGCAAAATGTGGACAAGGCCTGAATATCCTTGGAAACATGATAGAGAATATAAGTCTTGAGTGTGATATTGTAACACTTAAGTTCTACAAAACCAAGACTTCAAATTGATTTTTAGGTTCAAGTTTGAGGATTTATAAAACAATCATAACTTAGTATATACAAGTTCCAGACTACCAAAGCCATCTAAGCATCCCATGACATTGCATAGATGGTTGTCCATCCCCCACTATTTTCTTCTTATTTTGGTTGACATACCAGAAATATTTTATAATTATTTATAATGGGAGGGAACATTGGGGGAGGGCATCGCTTACCTACTTCTACAAAGACCTTTGCCCCTAGACGTGTCAACATAATGGAACCCATATGCACTATCATTAAACCATTCTCAGGAATGCCCGCGAGCCCATGTGTTGCATACCAACGTACATTCCCGTATTTCAAATTACTCAACCCCACTCAATGCAAATAAAGATCTTCTCAAAGGAAATTACGAGGCTAATTAAGCAGATAGGCTTCTCCTACGGAGTGGACTCGCTACCGTACTTATATTAATTGTCTCACGCTACCTGTTGTCTCACGCACCTGGTTTGGGAGGTGGTTTTGATAGCAGTTTTCACCATCAACCACCAAACTCTTTCCTTCAACATTTTCTACTTCCACGTTTTCCAATCTACACGATTCCGTTGTCACATGTTACCTCTGTTGTGTCTTTTATATTTTTTTTACTTTTATTTAACTCCGTACGTAACATTAACTCCGTACATAACTTTCCCTTGTAGAAGTCAAAGAATTTATTGGCTAAGTTTTTTATCCAATTTTATATTAGTATTTTTGGTTTGTCGTAGGTACTTCCCTTGGAAAGAATTTTACGCAGTAAATATTATGGGCTAACAATTTTTATCTCAATATTTAAAGTGAAAGATTATTTTACTTAGTTTTAAATTATTTATTTAGTAGTAAGTTTTTAGTTTTTCAATTAAATTTATTAGTATATAATATTAAAAAATGTTATAATATTTTTTTTCAGAAATTAACTTTTGAATTTATTTATGTATATCATTTTCACATAATTATCTTAATAAATATTAATATACATATATCTTTAATATTGATTTATTTTTATCATTTAAGAGTTGTTTATTTAATTTTGATTGCTTGTTTGAAGAATAATTTATAATTTTATTTTATCATTATTTAATAATAATTTTTTTTAATAGATATACTTAAGATAAGAATTGCTTTTATTCATTTATGTTCTATCTGTTTGGAAATATTACATGTGACCTTTTCGAATGGTAATTGTGAAAGGTTGTGACCATATGAAGAGATGTGTACTCTCCCACACATTGCAGTATATAAAGGAGAGAAGATTTCATTTGATGAGGGGACCCAAGGGAGATCAATTTGGGGAATAATATATTATTCTCAAAGGAAACAATGAAAAGTGGTGACTCAATCCTTACAAAAGGTGGTGACCATTCCATCAATAAAGTATAAAGGAGGATTCATTCCAAGCATTGAAGGGGACTTATCAATCATCACTCACTCATACCTCAAGGCATCAATCAAGGAAGATCGAACCATTGAGCAATAACACTCATCCAAGAGAGCAATGGTCAGCATCCAGAGAGAGAAAGTCAGCAGACTTGATATTTACAAGGTGCTTGGGCAAGATTTAGGGTAATCCCAAAAAGGGAACATTACAATTACAATTGTTATCAGGGCTTTGATCCTGCCAGCCTGCAAGGTAAAGATAAGATAACGGATAACAAGATTTAGAGGACAATCATAAGGATGTTTTAAATAGTCATGAGAGTACTGTAAGTGCTCTACAAGTGGATGATTGAAGCAAATTCAAAAGACATGTAAAGACATTGGAGAACATATGGAAAAAGGATTACAAAAGTTAAATGCAAACTAAAACAATTAGGAAGACAAAAGACTGATAGGTTTAGAAAAGCATTGGAATGTAAAGTGTACAATAAACAAAGGTTAAGAAAAGGATAGTTGGATGGAGGTACCTACCATACTCATTTGAAGGTCAAGTTCATTGATGTGTACAATACAAGTGACAGGAAAAGATAGCAGCCTGTATGAGTATGAAGACAGTCATCTCCTCATTAATGAAAAGGAAGACAATATAATGTATGGAAGAGACAAATGTTGTGGAGTCCAAGAATGAAGAATTGTTGTTGCATTTGCATCTTCAAGGTATCTAGATATTCAAGGCAAAAATATAAACTAATTGCCTTCATTATGTACCATGGTGGGCCTTGCTGTTGATATAGTTCTGGTAATGAAGTTGTTGCAAGCCGTCATAACATTGTTTGAAGTATACAGATCCTTTTATGTATACTGAAGTTACAGTTACAAGAAAAGCATACAAATCCTAGAGTTAAGAAAGATGTAAAAGAGGGTTGTGAGGAAATCATAAGGGACTTTATAAGCAAACCCTCAAGCTCATATATTTAAATGTTTTAAATATTTTTAATTTTAGTAGGGAGCTTTCTTGCAAAGGGTTCAAGGAGGCCGACTCTGCCCATGCAAAGGGTGGCCTTCCTTGTCCTAGCAAGGCCCTCTTGCATTGAAAATGTGTTTTCGGTGTAGACTCTGGGTTATGTGGGTAAAGGCTCACCTGGAGATGGTCGTCACTCTGTGGCCAACCCTGGAGAGTCCAGAGGGCACAAGATTTGTCTCTTTGCAACAAAATCAAGACGAGGGCTCTACAAACAATGGAGAAAGTGTTGAACGGACCGAATAAATAAGAGGAGGGGTGAATCAGTTATTCAGAAATACTTATTAAAACTTTTACTGAACCGGTAAGCACTTAAACTATTCAGAAACTTATCATTGATATAAACATGAAAGCACAAACCCATCAACACAATGAACACCAGAATTTATGTGGAAACCCAAACTGGGAAAAGCCGCAGAGAAGCTAATTCTCATGAAAGTAAACACCAATTAAGGTGACACCGATTAAGGTGATTTTTACAAGGGTTCACTTCTAGTTTGCTCATCACAGGTTGGCTCATTGTCGGTCGGGCTCACTGCCCTTAAACAAAAGATGTATTATAGAATGTTTACTGACAAAATGTGAATTGATAGAATTGCATCTGTCTATGCATGAAACAGTTCCAATTGAAAGCACAGTAATCACTGACAGCAGAAATCTAATACAGATCTTCTCCCAACAACTATCAAACCTTTGCAACACAATATGTAAGACCTTCTCTCTGTACCACACCAATCCCTCACTTAACTTTCTTATGCTTACAGACCGCTGCCAAATATACTCCGAAACAAACTCGCACTATATCACCTTCAAATTTTTGTTTCGCATACACACCATACCATGTCACACCACACATCAGATACAAAAATATTTTTTTTCTATATATATATATATAATCCAATAGGGTAGCCACATATGTCGGCCAAACCACAAAACATGCCGCTAGCAAAACACAAGAAATTACATTTGTATTTAACACGCTACTATATATATATATATATATATATATATATATCGGCCAAACCACAAAACATGTCGCCAGCAAAACACAAGAAATTACATTTGTATTTAACACGCTATCACTGATCCTAAATATGGGTCATACATAAGAAATCTTTACAACACGTTACCATAGGACCTAAATAGAGGTCACCCTTAAGATACACACGTTTCAAATTACATTTACCGAAAAGATAAGCAAATTCTAGAACCATTAGAACGCAACAAACAAGACCAAGACTTGGACAACAAAACTTTTGAACCAACCGATAGATAAGAACTATTAAAACTTGTCTAGAACAAGATATGATAACTATACCAAAAACTTCTAATAAACTGCAAGAATGTCCAAGAAGCAGGAACACCTAGAAGAACTCTGTAAGCACAGTAGTTAACATGATATTGACAGAAACTCCAACCACTGAAAACATGTTGATGTACTAGAAGATATATTATATTTGTAGGAAGTACACCCAACATCATACACCAAAACTGTACGTACAAAATTTGTTCTAAATACAAAACCCGAAACCTATTACCTCACCAAAAGCCAGCAAGTATCCAACTAACACTGCTAACTAACAACCGATACCGCCAAGTAATCGGTATGGAGGTTTTGACATCAATGAGAACAATTCCAAAAACATCTCAATATGTTTAACAGGAAGAGGTAAGGGTATCTTTGAAACTTCAAACATTATCAGGCCTAGTTCTCAACTAGTCGTAGTTATAAACACTGAAAAGATTAGGTTTATAGACATTGTTGCTTTTCTTACGGTTCTTTGACATTAGAAAATTACTGTCTCGCAATTACATAAATAATTGGCTCCAAATTATTAGGGGTAAGAAAGCTAGGGTTACAATATCATTCTGTAGAATGGTCCAAAAGGGGGCTTTTCCTAATTTTTTTCAAGAACCAGCAAAGCCAAAAGGAATTTGTCAAAAACCAATTTTGATCTATTGATTTTAGTTGTTTTAGGACTATTAGTTGGTCATCTAAGGCCAATAATGAGGAAATACTTACTTTGTCGTGTCCTAGATGGGTCACGATGTGTTGGGCTCCTGTGAAACTCTGATTAATGTTTACCCCCCTTGAAACCTAACCCTAAACTTGTTACTACTTCCCCTGCCAGCATTCAAGTTGACTCTACCCCTAAGACTCTCGAGGCCCCTAGAGAAGCTTTCATGTCAAAAAAACTAGATGATCTTCAAGAGGTTGTTAGAAAAGCCAATTGCCCCTCTATTGGGCTTGCTCCTCCGAAGCCTTCAAATAACCCATTTAGCATTAATGACTCGCCTTCTTCTGTTGAAGCCAACATCCTTGAGACTATGTCTCCAACCAATCTCCCTAAAGCACAGAAAATTGAATGCTCAACAGATTATGCTAGAGAAGCAAAGATATTGTTGAAACTAGAAAGAGAATTGAAAACAATTTAAGTGTTGGGTAAAACAAAGAAGATGAACATAATAACAAGTTGCAATCTAAAGAGAAACAGATTCAGACAAACTCCCCTACCAAGGATAAGGCTAGAGTCTTAGAGAGTAACATCTCTAGCTTTTATAGAGAATTGGAGAAGATTGGTAGTGGGGAGAGAAGTGAGGAGAACTCTGATGATCTTAATAGGAAGCCTGATAAAATGGGTAGAAGGATCAGATGAGGCCCTTAATGTCATTAAAAAGGCCTATGACTCTGTAGATTCCCTGCAAGATGACTCAATTATGGAGGAACCCACACTCGCCCCCCTTTCGGGCCTTACGAAGAGTTTATTCGAGGTACATACCCTTCTAATCATGACAATGAGCTTATCCTTGTTAGAGGAGAAAGTGAAATAAACAAGGATGCACAAAGGATGGACATATAGAATTCACTGGACAGAATGATTCTGAGGAATGGAGGGAAGACAAATAGGATATAGTTCAATTTAAAGGAACACCTAAAACAGACCTAATTGAAGAAGCAATGATGGAATTTGGTGCCACGAAGGCTAAAAAGATGAGTTGTACTAAAAAGACTAACAAGCCTAGTATCACCCCCTTGAAGGTAGAACAAATTTTTGAATTTAAAAGAAAAAGAGGTAGGCCCAATGGCACCACTGCTAATATGCAAGAGAAAAAGGCCTCCAAAAGCCAACTGCCCAAATGTTATAGAAACTTTAGGGCACCCATGGAAACTGCCCTCTAGAACCTTATGGAATTGAACAACACATCTTGGAATGTAAGGGGACTTGAGTCTCGAATAGGAAATATGTCATAAAAAGGTTCTTAAAAATGAACAAGAATATTAACATGCTCCTACTCCAAGAGATTAAGATTGTGCAATTTTGTTAAGATTGTGCAATTTTGTTTAGACATCAACTTGAAATGCATATGGAGGGGAAGCAAAACACTTTACCACCAAGCATACAAAAGGAAAACGTTCCAAATTGTCATTTCTAAGTGCAACCCTAACCCTAGCTTCAGATAATTGGGGTAAACTAAGTATAGTCCTAGTAGAGGACATTATAAAATCCAATGGGTGCAGCAAATTTCCTAAGGTGAAGTTTAATTATTAAATTGATTAAAACCATTGTTGGCCCCAACCCATGTTGACATGTAGAGACAGAAATTCATGGTGAGCTTCAAACTTTCATCTTTTGTGTGCATACTGTGAAAATGAAACACTCTTATCTTTTGTGGGTTTAAATCTTCATCTTCAAGAGGATGTTAGAAAAGCCAACCGCCACTCTATTGGGCTTGCTCCTCCTAAGCCTTCAGATAACCCATTTAGCATTAATGACTTGCACTCATTACAAAATGTCTAAGAAAGCCACTATAAAATAAAGGTGTGATTATACTAGATTTGCCGACATAGTTAAGATTAATCATCGTCGGTGGTTAAACAAAAAATATATTGATAAGGGTCGACTCATCTAAACGGTGTGATCTTATTAAAGGATCACTTAAGAATCTACATTCATAAAAGGGCAGATAAAGACTTGTTTAATCATCTAAAGAGGTGTGATATGATCTGAGGTGTGTTTTTATAATATGTGTCTCTGCATTTTGAAAGGGTATGATATTTTAAAATAAAACATATATGTAGAGATCAATTTTGGAGTTGGAGGACGGGGTGTGACGTGTGAAATAAAGGAGAACTAACAAATACATAGGCCAAATTAAAGAAAGAGTAATTATAATCGATAGCTACCGATCCACCCGTGGAACATATGAAATCGACAAAGAGTGTCCAGGTACCCTTTCCGTGAATAAACCCGTGTGAACAATGAAGAAATTTGTAACGCCCTTGGAATATTCGCATCTATCTATGCCTACATGTTGAGCAGTCATTCTTGGGATACGAAGTAATGAATTCACAAGCATCCAGAACTATAATTGAAGCAACGTGAAGAGTTAGTTTTTGTACCTCGAATATAGGAGTGGGCGAGATCTTCTATTCTGATTAGGCACATCAAGATTCGCTATAGCAGGATGCACATACTACCTGTTGATGCAGCTAAGGAGATGTTTCAGTTAAAACCAGATGTGTGCAAAGGGGTAATCTACAAGAAATGGACTAAGGGACAATGGAATCACAAATCTAGACTTCCAGAGAAGCTTCTGAGTGAGGACTTCAAAGATGAATACAGTGATTTAGTTTTCATGCTGAACAGGGTCATGGGATCACCTCAAGGAGCTTTCTTTGATTCCTGGATGTTCTACTACATAGAGGAGATTGCTTTAGGAGAAAAGATGATAAATTAGGCAAAAATAATAAGTGACAACCTAGATGCCCAATTGAAGAGAGTGAAGAAGTCAAAACAACTTTCTTTGATTCTTGGATGTTCTACTACATAGAGGAGATTGCTTTGGGAGAAAACATGATAAATTAGGCAAAAATAATAAGTGACAACCTGGATGCCCAATTGAAGAGAGTGAAGAAGTCAAAACAATTCTACATGACTTCATACATAGTGTACCTGTTGGCAAGGAATATCAAATATACAGGACTTATATGCAAAGGCGAAGTTGGAAATGCAAAAGGACAATTCAAGGTTTATGACTGCTACCCTGAACTACAATTGCATGGAAAGGCTAGCTACAAGAAGGCGAATGATGTATTCATGATGTATATCACTCACAGTATGCAAGGAGATGTTCGAAAAAGATTATCTAAGGAAGCAATTGCACTTATAGAGCAATATGGAAATTGGTACATTCAGTTTCCTACTTTCACCTACATCAAAAGACAAGGATTCTCCTTGGAGCCATACAAATTGCCTAAGTATCCAACAAACAAGATAGTATTATTAGAAGTGATAAGGAAACTGTCAGAGTTTGACAACATACAGCATACAAAAGGAGAAACACAAGCAAGGGGTGCCTTCCATAATCACTCTTGGAGATATGTTGGAATCTTGTCCATCATTGCAGGCAGCAGCAACAGCCATTGTAGAGATACAATTCTACCAGTTGGGAACATACAAGGCAAGGGCGAACTTTGATCCATTCAGAAAGATACAGACTCACAGAGGAATGAAATACAGACATAAGGAAGACTTAGAGGATTATTAGATAAACCTCATGGATGAAGAAGCAGTAAGAAGAAGAATCTGGTCCAGGATAACAGTGAATTTCATAAGGAAGTGTAATATCTTCCCCGTTCCTGACCAAATACAAGAGGATGGCAGCATTACTTGTCCCGACTATGAGTTTGAGAAGAACAAGCCGTTGATACACCTAATTGGTCACTTGAGGAGATTTCAGACTTGAGGATTTTCATGAAGAAGGTTACAAATATATCAAGAACATGGATAGACAAACAAATGAAAGTATTGATGAAGCAAGGTGTAGCCTTCACTTATTCAAAGATGCAGAATGTGGAATCTTCTTCCTCAAGAGGACATGAAGACATTACCAATAGTTCAGGATTGCGCATACAAGGTACAACACAGAGGTGAGGGAAAAGAACTGAGGAAAATACATAAGGCAATTAGCGCAGAATCAAGAGATGAAGGACAAAGACAAGTTGTGCATAGTCCTACCAGCAGTTCATCATCATCAGAAGAGAAAACAGAAAGCATGGACAGTGATTCAGTACAAGGAGAAGATACAAAGATTCTACCACAGAACAGTCATGATGTAGTTCTATCTACACATTCAATGCAACAGGATAAAGAGATTTTGGCTTCTTCTGCTACTGTACACTTAGAAGTTGATTCGAGGGATGATGTAGGGCAACCTGCACGCAATACACAGGATATGGAAGATGATGTTATATCAGTACTTAAAGAATACAGGGAAGATGAACAGATGTATGAATTACCTATAGTCCCTGAATGGCTCAGAGATAGCATGGAAAAGAAGAAGAGGAAGGTAGAAGAGGTTCCTCTTATTGAAGACATTGATGCATTCCTCAGTAGAATTCAGAAGTTATAGGATGCAAAGCCAACAAAGAAGTATCACAGGATTACTGGAGATGAAGCAACAGGTTCGCGCACTTTGCATTTAGCCATTCCAACAACAGGAATGAATGAAGATGAGATTACACCAGAAGATTTTCGAGTTACTGTAGTGGATATTGGACCTACAACAAAGAAGCAGGAATTTCAGGAGTTAAGAGGAAATACAAGTCCTATAGAAAGAAGAATTGATAGACTTGAGGCTGAGAAGGAAGAGGTGGAGTTAGAGAATGTAATGTTGGAAGAATTTATAAATCAATATGTTAACTCATCCAGTTCTAGAGAGTACACAGTGCGCTTACAGCATAGTTCGGTAATGGGCAGATGAAATTAAAGGGCATGCAGAGGTTTTTCTTGCGGGATTGGTTCGAGTACATGAGAAGACTACAATGATAATGGGACAGATACAAGGATTAGAGGATGTATGGAAGGAGTTTCAGCATATCAAAGAGAAGGCAATTCCAAAATTGAGGACATTGAAGACTGCCCATTTCAGTTTTGGTACAGGAAGGCATTATTGATAATGGCAGTGTGTATGACTTCAGCTATTAGTACCTTTTATTGATTACACAGAGGTCTACATATGAGCATGCGTGCATACAGTGTGAGGAGATAGAGGGACATGTTACAGCAATTCATGCCAAGATCCTGGGTGCAATCAAGGGTCTCCTCAATTTGGAGTTTGATGCTTCGTGTGATTTGAGTTTGGATGGGTTGAAGGCGGAATTAGAATCAGTGTATTTCAAAGGCATAAACTCTCTTGAGAAGGGTCATTTGAATAGATTCCTGGCACTTATGTCTCATGTGAATGATTTACATTGACATATTACACAATGGGATACTACATTGGATAACTGCATGGAAAGGTTGGAGATCATTGAGCTACATCACAGCATACTCCCTGGAATTGACTTGGTTGAACTTAGAGCGATTTTGCTCAAGTTTGTGGAGTTTGCAAAGAGAGAGAAAGAAAAAGGGATAAGCTTATTGGATGATGACATGTTTGACGACAAGGCGTATCTCATGCTTCCTATTGGTTCCCAGGGCCTTTGAATTTTCTCATTGGCTAGTTTCATATTCCTTCTTTCCTATTGGATGCTTTTGGATGCCCTAATTAGGGTTTGTAATGATTTAATCTGGGCCATCGGTTTTGCCTCTTAATCTTGGCCATTCATTGTACTTGAAGGGTTCCTATATAAACCCCACCCCTCTCATTTGTAAGAGAGGTTGATTAAGAAATTGTTGCTTATATAATGCCAGATTTGCTCTACTTTTCATTGTTGTGTATTTGCATGATGAATGGTCATCAAGTTTGCATTATTGCATGATTATCTTCAATTCTCAAAATTAGAATAGAATTTGTTTTTTCAAAGTTAATAGAATTAAATTAAATTGCATGAGTAAAGATAGAAATAAAAATAGAGGTAAATTGTGTGGTTACATTAGTGGATGTTTGATTGAATTCCAATACACTAGGCCACTAGCATCCTTGTTGATTTGATGGGGAAGCCTTGTGTGGTACACTAGTTACTTGCACTTAAATTCAGTTGGCATTGGACCTTCAATTTGTACTTGTGTTGAATTGGAGTAAAGGTGTTGATATGAAAATCATTTGATTTCCTCTAAAGCTTGCACTTGGTGAAGTTGATGTCGCAGATGAGACTCCATCATAGTTGAATCCTAGTCCATCCATTAATCTTTCCATCCATAGTTAGAAGCAGCAGCAGTTTTAGAGTTAGAGTTTAAAGAGCAAAGTTGGAAGTAATTTGTAAAAGGAAAAGCATTAGAGTACACATTGCAAAGCTAAGACCCATCACCAATTAACAAATTGTGTAACCTTGAATGAACTAGGGTAAGTCCACCAACGTGATTATCAACAAATCACATGATTATAACTAAGTTAGTATCCACAGGAGTAAGGAACCTTGGAGTTTTTTCATGTTCTTCATAAATATTTACTTTTCAAGAGAGGATTGAATGCTAGGTATCCATATCAGGTATTCAATTGCTACATGTTATGTAAGTGGAACAAAACTAACATCAACATAAATTGGCGCTAGGAGGGTTTGAACAAAATTTATACTTTGAAAA
>MU224254.1:6127800-6155609 GCA_018584345.1 Thuja plicata | reverse complement strand
TCCATATCAGGTATTCAATTGCTACATGTTATGTAAGTGGAACAAAACTAACATCAACATAAATTGGCGCTAGGAGGGTTTGAACAAAATTTATACTTTGAAAATTACATTGTTGATGGTACACGAACCCTCCATCGTCACGTCAACATGTCTTAGCCGGTTTTGATTGATTTTTCACCTCAAAAATCGCAACTGGTTTTGATTGATTTTTCACCTCAAAAATCGCAATTGATTTTGATTGATTTTTCACCTCAAAATTTGTGTTTAGATTTTTCGATTTTTCACCACAAAAATTGTGACTACTGACTCTCAGCTCTTTTGTGCGCAACGAAGTTTTTTACTGCAGTTTTCGCAAGGTTTTCACTTCTCTTGGCATCTTTTGAGGATTTACTTGCAGACTTTTGTTTTGAAGTTTGATTGACCATTAAGGGAGGGTATTAGAGTTAAATATCTCTCTATTTATGTTTCTCTCTTCCATAGATTTGTTTCTATTCTAATGGTCACTCTTCTTCCATGTTTTCATATTCTCTCTATGTTCAATATGGAAACTTCCTTTTGCTTGTATTTCTCTCTTCAGAATGTTTATATTTCTCTCTCTTTGTTCGTTATAGAAACATTCTTTTGTACACTTGTATATATAGATCATTCTTGATATCTTGTTTAATAACACATTCATTATTTTACCATAATAGAGGTTGCTTGGTAAACTGTCTATAGATTTCAAGATGGATCTATAAAGGTAGACTATCTATGGGTTTCAGGATGGATTCATAAAAATGAACTATCTGTGTGTCCAAGATTACCATAGAAGTGACTGTGTATGTTCAAATTGTTGTAATGACAAAACCTGTTAGGTTTGTCATTAAGGGAAGGTGTTGATATATTTGTTAAAGTTCACACAAGTTTGTTATAGGTTTGTGGACTATTATAATAAATTAGTTGTACGTTTGTTGAGTTGTTAAAAAATACTCAAATATTTGGAATATTTGTTTCCTCTAAAAAGAGGATATGTGAATCTTATAAATATGTAAGTCATTCGACTGAATAATAACAAAAAATATTATTGTGTGCTCTCAAAGTCAATAAAGCAAGATACCACAACAGATACAACAAAGATTGGCTTGCACAAAGATAATTGCCTCGGTAATGCAAAAATAAAGGCGCAGGTTGAAGGAACAACTAACATCCATTATTCAAGCAAGGCAGCAAATCCTAATGAATTAAAATGACTATGAAAAAGATAATAGAACTCACTTTCAAGAGAAAAAAATAATTCTCCTTTTTCTAAGTTACAGCGTACATTGTTTTGGACCAGTGCACCTAGACTAGGTTAGCCTGGGTGAGTCCAAGGTACGCTGGGACTGTTGTAGGTATGCAAGCGTGTACCCTGGAAGCACCCGAGCAAACCAAAGACGAACCAAGTAGAAAACGCCGAGCACTTTAAAAAACAAATAACACTTTAATAAAAAAAAGCAATTTTCTAAACCCGTTTTGTGCCAAAAACCCTAATCCGACCAAAAAGTAATCATTTGACCTTAGCAAAAAGCTCATTTTGTCTATTCAATCTCTCTTTTTCTCATTTTGCCATTTAGTGATATCAAGATATCATCTGTAGGCAATGTGTTACTAGGCTTGTGCATAGAGATTCCATAAACAAATGAAGAAATTTGACTAAGCATGCATACAAATTCATTAAGAAGCTGTCACAGTACTGATTAATATTCAATTGTCCTAATCATCTCTTTCAACTTTTCAAATAGGATGCTGTTTTCTACCACATTGTTTTAGACAGAATTTTATCATATGTTAGACCTCTGATCTGATACAAAATGGTTAACTCCAATTGTGCATAACCACAACAGAAAATAGTGTCAGACTGTCTGAATGCAGTCTTCTGCTCAAATTAACTAGTAAGGCAGTCAGTAAAGATGATACAAAACAAGAAAAGCAAAACACAAAACTTTGGAAGAAATAACATATATTATCTATAAATTCATCTCTACTTGAAATAAGTGTAATAGAATCATACCTGGAACTTCTTCAGCCAAAGGGACTTGTTTTAACAAGTCCGCCGAATTTATTGTCTGAGCCATAAATAACAAATACAAATCAAAACTTAAGAAGTTAATAAAGAATATAAATATGATTAATGTTCCCCAGTGTTAAAAAACTCTATGGGTATTAAGTTGAACAATTACAATTAATCGCTAAACATCAAAAATCTGATAGAATTAAATCAGACCTTGTAAAGAAATCCACAAATCAAGTATAAAAAGAACCGAAAAGAGACAAAGGTTAAATTATACCTCCAGGCTATGGCCTTGGTTTGCCCTGATCAATAGTAGGCCTTTTTCTTCACGCAATCCAAATCGTTGCTTATTGTCCCTATTAACTGCCTGTAACATCCATTGCATTCATACACATTAAAGCAATATTAAAATAATAAAATGGACACACATCCTAAAGGTTAAATCATTTATGTCAAATGGGATGAGTTGAGATGGTATGTCATGGGGATTTCCTATTACATGTTTAAAAGTACAAATGTTGTATGTTTAATTGAGCAAGTCTAAGCTACAACATCCAATGAGCAAGTCTAAGCTACAACATCCAATGAAGGTGACCAGATGCAAGTCCTGGCTGACTTTGTTACAAGAGATAACCCAGTAATGGCATCTAGGCCATGCTACAACACGCAAGGCAATTTATGAATTTTGAAGAATAAAATTTAATACATGTCAAACAAAAATGTACAATATTATACACAAACACAGCTGATGAATCCATCTGAACCAACAAAACCTTCCAGTGCTAATATTTTGAGTAGAGAGAGAGAATCTTCCATACAGAAGTTGTATGCATAAAAATGAGGAGCAAATAGAAAAAGTCATCGTTACCGGAAAACAAGATGTACTCTAACTACAAAAAGGAAAACAGAAGGAACTTGATCTAATCTCTATGAAGCTCCAAAATATAATTTTAACATCGTCTAACCTCTAAACAATGGAGTTTTGATGCCAAGTCAAGAACAGTAAAGCAATATGTCCTTGAATGAACAAGTTCCAATTCAATGGCCAAACCGCGACACATGATAGCATCTATCATTCTTCAATTTTACATTAGTCATCCAAAATGAAAAGAACAGTTTCTCTATGGTTGTCACCTTTTTAAACATAAACTAGTTAAAAGAAAGTTTATATAATGCATATGCTTAATACGAATGCTTACTCGCCTCTTTTAAATCATCAACAGAGTGAGCATTAAGAGGCAGACCCGCCGGAGTTTTTGTATGCAGACTTAACAAATCTTTTACTACCACATATCCATCACTTCTAACTTTCAATCCCAACTGAGGAGCTTTGTGTCGCAAAATACCAGATCTGCAAACATAACAATGTATGAGCAAACCCTGCTGATTATGAAAGAATAATCTTTGAAAACTTCAGCTCCAAGACCCAAAGAGCAATAATAAGAGGAACTAAAGCGGACAGTCATGAGCAACAGCCAGATCAATGAATAAACCGCATATGCATAACATATAAAGTTCAATTAGCATTCTTTAACATCAATTACAGACTTCCAAAGGAAAATGAATTGTAAAACCCATCCTAAAACTCCAAGTAGGTAGCACAAAGACCCCGAAGAAAATGAATTCTAAAACCCAGCCTAAACAAGTTTGGAGACCTGAAGAATTCTTAGAGAAGCAAAGGAAAGCATTCTTTTGGAGAAATCATGGGAAGCTCTTTACAGATATAATGTGGAAATAAGTCAAAAAACAAGAAGAAGAAGAAGAAGAAAATCCACATTTGCAAATAATTGCCAAAAAACAGAGGAAAATTCAAGAAAATTCATAAGAGCAAAGTAAAACTCCAGACAAGATCAATGAGACAGCATTGAAATTAAAAAAGAATCCATACGGAAGGAAATTCAGCTACAGGACTTGGAATACACAGAATGGGGTAAATCTCAGAAAAAAAAGTCACCTCCAAAACAAGAGAACAATTGTACATGTTATGGACCTGATTGTCCTAAACAAAGATAGAAAGAGGAAACTAGCATACAGAAGAAAATCTCAAAGGAATTTTTAACCAACATTACAACAAAACCAGCCACTGAGATAAAGCATAATTTTAATCCTTATAACACTAGGGAAAGCTAACTAGCAACCCTTAAGCCAAAGCAAGAAATAAAAAAGAGAATGGGCAGCTAAAAACTATCATAGCTTTTCTTGGCAGTGTAGGAATCAAAACCTCCAACAGGAAATATAACAGACTTCAAAGGAAGTGTTGTGAGATTGGACAAATGGAGCTAATATTTAAATTTTATCTTGATATTCAAAGATCCTTCATTACAGTTGAAGATTTTCTGGTTTGGCTTTGTGGTGAGGTGCGAAAATTGGAGAAACAGCAGTTGAAATATCAACTCATATTGTCACCCAGAATTTGGCTGGTCCAGCTATGTAATCATGCACAGTAATGTGTCTTTTTTGGCCCATACAAATGAATATTATACTATTGGTAAACAGTTTGTTGCTCAATTGTTTGTTGTGCATCTAGAGTCCATAACTCCAAGCAAGTATAGCCAAAAAACTATCCTAATCTAATATTAACAATATTAAACCATTATAGTAATTCGTCTTTTAATTTTTTTTAATTAACGCCTGGTAAACTTCTTAACATGATCAGTGACACTGGCATGACATGCCCTCTGGCTCCACATAAAATGCTTTTGACTTGGAGCTATGAATTGGTGAGGCAACAAATGGGCAAGCTCAACAGCCCAGGTAAGGTACAAGGCCTGCAAGCACAGCGACCCAGCAGGGGTTTGAACCTTGGTGGCTGCTTCACCAACAGAGCACTTAAACCACAAAACCACACGTCGCAGCCATTATAGTAATTCAATATTTACATAATAATATAATTATTTTACGGTTAGTATTGAATGAGAGCAAATACATAAAGAACTAATGGGGAGAACATGTGCAGATGGTAGCGTTAATGCAAGGATGCTGAGTTGCAGAACAAGATGTTGTTGCTTGCCCAGAGTTCACGAGTTCCACAAAATGCCTACAGCTGAAGCTTGGGTCAAAGATCTCACAAAGCAATAGCAATGAGAAGTGGGTACAAGAGGGTGCAGCAGATGGCAGTACTAAGAAGTGCAGACAGTTGGACAAAAGTGAGCGCATGGGTCAACTATGCAGGCTCAGTTTATGTACAGGCACGCAGCAAGTGAGTGCACTATTAATAGAACCATATTAAAACTTCCTTAAAAAAACACTTGGTCTCATCGTGCTCTTAAGATGTTCCCTGAGTGCTACAACTAAAATGAAGCTTCAAATTTTCCTGTCCTCTTTTACAATAAATTGCTAGAGGAAACCTCTTTGTTCCTTTTTTTCTTTTCTTTTTCTTCTTCAGTACACCCCACCAACCTCTCACAAGTGCAAACCTAATTCACTTGTATCCATTTCATCAATAGCTCACTGTTCTGGATTACTACTTCAATTAATAACTTGCTCACAAACACGACCTTAGTCAACATTTTGGCAAAAAATTCTTCCCATCCAGAGTCACAGACACAACCTTGTGCCAATTTGAAAACAAAATGTCCCTGATCAGCAAGGACGTCCCAAAAATACCAAGGGGAAAACCACCCATCCCTAAGACATGGAGGAGACATCTAGACATCTCTCGACTGTTATGGGGATGGCCAGCCGTCCCTCTTTTTCCAACAAGTTTTTTAAACAAAAAAGACACTAAATACTCTGGAAGAAATTTCAGAAGTTTGTGATCTCTATAGAACCTGAAAGGTGTGGATAGAAGAAAGCAGTGGAATTTATGTAGTGTATATCATGGCTGGAGCCTCTTTCAGTGGTTGTATACTTCTGTTCCACCTAGGAGAGCTTCAGGCTAGCAAAGGCAATGGAGTAATCTTTGCTACCACGAGATTGTGCAAGGACGGGTCATCAACATTGAAGGCATCAACATGGACATGAAAGGGGATTACCCACTCTGGAAATATGACGATAGGTACTTTTGCTATCTTTTGTTTAGAAGTGTCAAAGAATTGTTAACATTGTTTGGTCCATGTAATTGCTTTATTATGCTTTTCTTCAAGAGTTCTTCTAAAGCGGTTGGTTAGGTGACACATCCTTTGATAAACTCCCCAAGGCAACCAGAGTACCCTAGAAATGTTTTGACATAAAAGGCTGTCTTAGGGGTTAACAATGTCATAATTAACCCAATTTTCATAAGATCAACCATGACTTCTTCCTTACAAATAATATAACCAAAGAGTGTGCCAAATGGTACCATATACTAGTGAATTTTTTCCAATGTTGCACGGAGAGGTTTAATATGATTTTTTATCAACCCATATACTATCCAATCATCCAAATATACTTCCAAGAGATCATGGATAAAAAATTTAAATGTGTTCAACATTATTATATTAAATACTGTTGGAGCATTTTTCAGACCCAAAAGCATGAATTTGTACATAAAGGACCCCCATTCAGTGGCAAATGTAGTTTTTGTCTGGTCTTTCTCCTTGATCCAGACCTGATGATAGCTGAAGAAGCCATCATTAAATGAACAGATTTCCCATCCTGCAATAGATTCTAAGATTTCTTTTGTGAATAGGGTAGGGAAGGGGTCACGAATACAAGGCGTGTTCAATTCTTGAAAATTCACACAGAGCATAACTTCTCCTATCTTCTTATTTTTAACCACCATAGAACTAATCTATTCAAAGTCCTCAACCACCTATATGAATCCTGCAGCTAGCCTTTTATTCAATTTCCGTATTCACCCTATTCTTCATGATACAATTGAGTCAGTAGGGTGTGGTTTAGTTCCTTCTTTTCATTGTATTTTCATTTTTGTGAATGTCTGAGGAGATAGGTCTTCATACTCAAACAAAAGTTCAATAAATGCTACAATAACATGTTCATTCCAGTGGTCCCCAAAGTTTATTAGCTTTGGATTATCGATGAAAGCTATGTTTCTTCCCTGAGCTTGAGGGGATTAGTGTAAATATCTTTGGAATCTTTGTGGAGTTGTAATTCTCATACACTTTCTACTACTTCTTTGTCAATTTTACATTCCAGATCCTCTTTCTCTTGGTGTGTTGTGTAACACTTGTTTTCCTGTTTGTATGTCCGCCCATTCAATCGGTTTCCATATACCTTGATTCCCATTCAATCAGTTTCCATATACCTTGATTCCGGAGTTGCAGATTTTAGTGAGGTACATAGTGGTTACTTTCGGACCGGTCCAAAAATGATTCTTTTATCTCTTTAATGCAGTACAAATTGGTTTGTTTTCATCCCCAAAAAAGAATGCATGAATGAAATTTTTTTGAAGTTCACCCGAATCCTTGGTTTCTACCCTTCTTTCCTGTTGTATGTACCCTGTTTGTACTACCAATATCAGGATCCAGTAGAAAAGTTGAATGTATAGGTGATGATGATATTCCTTATATCCCTTACATGCAGTTGTACATACTTGGAGGCAGTCTTCCAGAGTAATTGTCCCTTTCTATTTCGGAATAATATCATACTCTTCTTTCAGGTACCGGACCCATATCAAGATTTGAAAGGCATGCCAAAGAGGAATATTCTCTTTGTCTGCATTCCACCAACATACAGCATTAGAGACTAACATATCTTGGAGTGTTGTGATCCCCATTGATTCACTTTGAAAGGTTCATTCAATCTTCAATATGTACTAATTTACATTTCCTACCTCAGAAAATCTAGGTAATTTGATGTGTGATATGCCCCCTTGAATGTAATTTACATGTTTTGATTTTTATTTTTCCAATTATTGGTACTTTTGCGCCACATGTACAACATGGCTTTGTATAATGAACATCCTTTTGAATTCATAGACATTGCAGGTAGGTTGTTGTGGCTATTTTGTAGGGATAGTAGTGGAAGTTTAAGAGCCTCAATATATAAGTCTTGGATTACTGTCTTAAATTTCTTCAACATGTTTTCTATCTTTTCCATCTCTAAGGGGATGTTCACTACCCTATTTTCATCCACAAAAGAGATCTCTTTTCTTGAATCAACAATGCCATTGGCATTGACAAACCATTTTAGGACTAGCAGTGCCTCAAAGTGATAAATTGTACCTTCATCTCCAGTAACTCAATTTGCTAACTGTTTGAAGCCATGAGTGTTGACTTCTACATTTTTCTATGTGCCTAGTGTCTCCATACCTAATCCATCTGCTACGTTTATGTTCAATGGAGTTTTGACCAGCTTGGATCAGCCTACTCTATCCCAAGTGGTTGTCAGAATGAGATTGATATCCACACCAAAGTCTACCATAACATGGTTCACCTCAAAATTATTCAGATGTGTTGTGATCAGCAAAGGTCCATTCATAAACCTCCAGTCCATTGTTTTTGTTTGTTCCAATATTTTCCTAATTGTTTTAATTTAAACAACAAATCTTTTTTGGGCCAAGGAGGGCAAGTTTTTCAGCATCAATACTTCCTATTTGGAAAACCAAGCCACATCTTCACTTTGTTGTTGTATGATATTTTGTTTGGCATTCTCTATTATCTTTTCATAATGTTGTTTAATAGGCTAGTAGTAATTGTATTCTTCTTCTTCTGGACCAGATTCTTCACTAATTTCTTCTGCAACGTTCTCTTCATTTTTCTCAACATCTGCTCCTTGCAGGTTAGTGCCGCATTTTGGTCCTCTTTATTGTTGAACTTCTTATTCTTCTAGGTCCACGCGTGTTGTTCTTCTCTAAAATATTCCCCATTTAAAGTATTTGATGACTAATCGTCTATTTTCTAGCATGCTTTCACACCATGCGGGGGTTTCTCCTTATCACCCTTGCTCCTCTATTCCCTAGCGGGTCATCACTTCTAAAATGCAGTGGAGCAATCTGAAAGCATTGTTGTGCCCTCACACATTTTAATAGATCATGAGTATCATCATCATAGAATACATAGCTTTTCTTTTCAGACCAACATTATGTGGCAAATCGACCAATTTTCATACATTTATAGCAGGTTGCGTCATCTACATTGCGGCTACCTCTTCCTCCTCTAGAATTGAATTATTTATTGTCCTTTGGATAGTTTTGCTGAGTGTAAATTTGCAATGTATAAGTGTTCCTTTCATTTCTCCATGGCAGTTGACTATATAGTTTGGTGGAGTTGATGACAAAATGAAGTCTAGTAGGGCCACAAAAACATTCATTATTCCTTGCAACCTAGTAGTAGTTTAGATTCCTAAACCCTCATTCTCATTTGCACTTTATTTCATAGTTAGTTAGAAGTACTTCATTGCACTCATATTGCCATATCATATGCAAGTGAAGTTGACAAACCCAAATGAACTAGCTTAAGTCCCTTTGTGATACTAGAATATCACATCATTAAAACTAAGTGAAAGTCCCCAATTAGAAGGAACCTTGGAGTTGCCTAGATGATCTTTCTTTGCAATCTTTAGCATACGTGGTGTCTTTATTCAAGATAAGATAAGATAAATCTATTAATGTCCAACAAAAGACCACAAAGCGGGTCCACAAGACTGCCAAGAACAATGCAAGGGACCAGCCCAAAGCAAGAACACCAAACAGTGTCCAAAAAAGAACAGCGGAGACAAACAAACAACAATAGAAGACAGAGAGAGAGAATGAGATAGGGGGGGAAGGGGGACTCCAACAGGGAGAACCCAAACCCCCACTACAGAAGTTGCATAGCCAAAAAGAACCTCCAGACAGAAGGATAACCCGAAGAGAACTTCCTATGCTTCCCCGGAGGAGAGGAGGAAATTCAACTATTCCATTAATAATCATTGTTGCTTATAATCTTTTAATCGTTGCTCCTTGTAAAAAGTAGGCAAGGGGAAAAATGCCTATTAATAAGGTTTGTGAAATACGGTTCCTCCTAGCATGGCGAGGACATGCCAATCCACCCTTCCCAAGATTGCTTGTCCTCAAGCAATGATGGTTTTATTTTGTCCATTGAATTTTTGTTACTTGATCCCGTTGATGTGAGTTTTACGCCACTACAACGTGCAGGATGAACACTTAGTATCCTAGTATAGCATACCAAATATTAGATCCTCTCTTCAGCGACCACAATCTGTATGTACAAAACAGTGAGCAGCAATTTAATAAATGAACAACAATTTAAACAACTTATGATGATGCCATTTGCCCAAGTAAAAGAACATTAAAGGACGCAAGTCAACTTCTTTAAAAGTTAGATGCAGCAATATTAAAATGACATATTAAAGCAGTGCTAAGATAAGATTGGGATTTGTTTATACTAATCAGCAATTTCATTATGAGGAGTGATTAGATAATTAAAAGACAATAACTTAAAAGGTGCGTCCATTAAAGGAAGTGATCCATTAGATATTAATGCAATTGTTAAAGGACGGCAGTGATCGAATATAAGTCACCAATATTCATCATTGACAAAGTGCAGCGATTCATTATAAAAAGGTAGTGATTGTCATCCAAAAGGCAGCAAAGGAGATTAAAAGACAACAACAGCAGTCATGATCACTGAATGACAGTGACCTTTATTAGTAAGGGCTAGCAATTACTACTAAAAGGCAGTAGCTGCTTTGGGAAAGGCTGTGATCAGTTTTGAAGGGGCAATGGTTAATTATAAGGAGTCGTAATTGCTTTGGAAAGACATCACTTTTCCAAAGGATGCCCCTCTTCATTAGAGAAATAAGGTAAAATAGCGAATGTAGTTTGTGGAGGACGGACATGGGGTAGAAAAGTAGAAGATCATATATTCACTAGAAATATTTGTATATGAAGAGACTATGAAAGATCATTCAAAAGGATAGTGTCAAGTGTAGAGGGGTGTCCCTCTTCATAAGAGAAATAAGGTATAAATAGTGAATGTAGTTTGTGGAGGACGGTCAGGGGGTGGACAAGTAGAAGATCATATATTCACTAGAAATCTTGTATACGAAAAGAATATGATAGATCATTCAAGAGGATAGTGTTGAGAGTGGAGTTACACAATCGTCATCCAGCAATTAAATATATTCAGCAGTCCATTGCAACAGCATATATAATCATCAAGGATTATCTAAGCAATCATCATGAAGTGCACACAAATAACAAGGATCGATTCATAGAGATTGATAAGCATTTACATCCAAGAAATTATCTTCAGATCCGCAGGCTGATATCATATCGGATCGGCCATCTTCAGCATGTTTTCTTCTTACAAGTAATTGTGGTATAATTATATCCATGTGCATATGAATAATAGATGATGCTTAAATGAATGGTCGTAGTAGAATATAGGATGTGCTTGACTGTCTGCAACCCATCTCGTAGGAAGGGTCTGAGGTATAACAGGAGGGTAAACAAGGTCATGTAAGGAGGCCAAGAGGGCATTTACATAGGACCAAAAAAGCGCCTTACAACCTCTGCCCAACTCCACAAGGTGGTGTGTGTCTTTGGGAGGATGAGACATTGATAGGGAAAGCAGCTACAAGGAAAACACTAAGCAAGCAAAGAGGAGAGCTTTGGCAAACATCCACTCTTCAGCTTAGTGTAGAAATGGCTTCGGGTGGACCTATCAAGTTTCTTCCTCCAATCTTTAATATGCTTGCATAATGTTATTGATAGTATATGATTATGATGTGATCTAACCCTAATCATTGAATAGATATACAGATATATAATTGTATATGTTGTACTTGTTTATGTTAAGATATCAGGATTTAAATCCAGGATCACAATATTTATTTGCTTACATATAGCCCTAA
This sequence comes from Thuja plicata, assembly GCA_018584345.1. Lineage (NCBI taxonomy): Eukaryota > Viridiplantae > Streptophyta > Pinopsida > Cupressales > Cupressaceae > Thuja > Thuja plicata. Next base: position 6,143,842 of record MU224254.1, on the reverse strand, counting down.
CCCTAATTCGTTGCAATTGTGGCTCTAAGCCAAATTCCGGGGCAAATTAGGAAGGGGACGTCACATAAGATGATGTTATAGGTAGGCTATGTAGCCCAGGGATATTGACTTTGAGAAAGAAATCCTTTATTTCGTCCATTTCAAGTTTGAGCTTTAATATATTTTCTAAGAGATTTTAATCCTCTTGTACTTAAATTTTCATTAACATTGTGGCTACCATATATATTGAGTGTATAGCCCAGGCTTAATAGAGTACATTCAAGTATGTCTAGGTTACTCATATGCTGGAAAATATAACAAGTTGCATAAGCACGGTGGACAATGCATAGGACAACAGGCATTGTGAAACTGTAAAAGTCCTTTTGGATTATCTTTTTTTAAGCATGGGCCCAAGCTTTCCTCAAGCTATACTTAAAGCTTCCTGAAACCCGGCACTAGATGAACCAATCCACAAGAAAGAGAAAGACAGTGTATACAAGCAACTAAAAACAAAATATACCAGACTTACAGCAATTAATGGTAATGGAATGCTTTTGAAAGAGAGAAACTGAGGTTCAAATCCCACTCTGTATTGAAACTTGAGACAGCCTAAAACTCAATGGACTCCCCAATGATAATATGGTTAAATCTGCGGTCGCATCCAAGAAGAGCCCAAGGCCAAGCTAGGGCTCCATGATTTCTGTAGGTAACCTCGACCAAAAAAAGAAGATGATCAGAAGCCCCAGAATCAGTAAGGTACAAAATCAAATCTGAGGGCACCATCTAGTTACGCTCAACAGATTTTCTTTTTAATCATAAGATACCTCAGAATCAGGAGGATACACAATCAAATCGAAGGACGCTCTCAATTGCGAAGAAAAGCATAATAATTTCCAAAGCAAAACCACAAGTTCGAACCCAAGAGACGTAAAACATGGACCAGTTGAGTAAAATTTGGCATCAAACACTCAAGCAACTGTCAACAATTGTTAAATTTAACGCAGTGAAAAACCCTCACTCGTGGCAAAGGAAGCCAAATCATAAAGAAAGGAAAATTTTAAGGATGCAGCCGTACATTCATCCGTCTAATAAAACCATATCACTAAATGCAGTATAAAATGAGAGCCAATGATTCTAAAAACAAAATGAAACGAAAAATTGCCAATGAAAAACCCTTACAAGGCTCTTCCAAGGGCATCGATGCGTCTCTTGTCCTGCACCACTTCAGAAGCATTAATTATGGTCGCATTTTCCTGTTTGCTTTCTCCCGGCCCCCTTTCTCCGCCATCTGATCTCTCCTTGCCAATTACAACCCCACTCTTTTCAGGTTTCTTGTCCTGCACAACTTCAGAAGCGTTACTTTTGGTCGCAGTTTCCTGTTTCCTTTCTCCCGCCGTTAAAACCCTAGTTTCTCCGCCGTTCGATACAAGGTGATGGCTTGTGCTGCATGGAGCGGAATTCGAAGTAGATATAGTGTTATCATTATCATTACCAGTAGTGCTCGCCTCAGACGCTTTCAAGGCCTCGGCTTTGGCTTTCCGCCGATCTTTTTGTGCCCTGGTAGGCCTCGGCATGGCTCGTTCTACTCTGCACAGATTGAGAACTCTGAAAACTGAAATTTTTGCCTTGGGCTTTCGATCGAGAAAAAGCTGCGAATACAGTAGAGTACAACTTAAAGGTGGCGCCTTTCAGAGTAACTTCGACTGCGCTTTGTTCGTGTGAGGGTCATTCTCCAAATTAATGATGAAAAAAGTTGGTACGTACGTAGCTGGCTTCCACAAACCGACTTTTTTAACGGTTTATGTATCAAATATGTGTTTTTTAAATAGAAGGTAAAGAGGTTTTGAAGAATCTATGAAATTCTCAATGAAGATAGTATTTGTGAAGAAAGGAAATTAAATTGGAAGGAAGGAATGTTAACGACGTTTATGAGATTAAGCAATTTAAAAAATTAAGTGATATAATTAATATAATTTTACATTTTTTTATGTCATTTTTTATTAGTCCTTGTTTTATAGGTAGGAGACTTATATTTTCAGTGGCTTATGTCTATTAATCTATTTTTGGGAACGTGAACCCATAGCCTAAATTAAAGTGTTTGCCAATATTTTTATTACAGTCAAATTTTCCAGCATTTTTGTAAGAAAAAAATAGATAATTTTTGTATCGTTTGCGAGGTTGAGTTGTCTTCTGGCGACTACCAAAGCACATTAATTGCACATGTAATGCAAGAGGCCTCACAAGGATGAGGAAGGACAGCTTTTGCCTGAGACAACTGAATACTCACGCAGTCGAAGTTGGCCTCCTCGAACTTTACGCACAGAAACCTTACCTGTCACAGAGAGTCGATCCTTCCCTTTTAAAGCAAGAAAATTTGGAAGAGAAAATAAGTGTAGCAAATATTAGAATTTTTGAGTTTGAGGACTCAATCGAAGTATTTGCAGACATACTAGGTATGAGGAGTTCAAAGTTGTGTTTTTTTTTTGTAGGGTTTGAAAGAGTTATTTATTTCCCCATCATACTTAGACATTTTGCTTTTGTTTGTCATTTAAGATTATGTCTTTCTCATTTTCTTTCTTGTGATTTTAGTAGCACGGAGTGCAATACGCTTTTAAGGGTGTATTGTAGAGTGGTTTCCTACAAATAAATCAAACCCCACTATCATTTTTTCTTGGTGAATTTTAGTATCCGTTGACATAAAATGAATGAGATTCAAGCACGTTATCCTTTGACTCTGGTGCATATTTCTAAAACCCAACACTCCTTTTGTTTTTCTTGTTCTTGAGTTTATTTTGTCGAATGTTATGTTGTTTAATTTGGGGGTTTGGGGCACTTTTGTTTGAATTTCATCAAAGGAATTTAAAAGTCTTCTCATAACAGTGTGGCAGTATCTCCCTTTTATGCACAAAGCTTCGAATTTTCATTGTGGGCAAAAATTAACCTTATTTTCGTTTTGCTTTTAATGAATTGTATTTGATATTTCTACTATTGGAACAATTAATCTTGTTCTAGCCTGTAGATTACAGACAATCGAGGAGTTCATTTGATTTTTTGGAGTGCGGAGTAGGTGTCCTCGAGCGTCCTGTAGATTGGGTTTATTAATGGGAATTAAGATTGGATTTTTAATTTAATCATTTTTTTTGTAAGACGGGTGGAAGAAAACTTAAAATGCATTCCTTGATCATATATAATCCTTTGTTTAGTTCAAATCTTAGATATATGTGGGCTTCATTCAATCTTTGGGTTGCCGAGTTTTTTAGTTTGGTTTCAGTCACTCCCTGTCATCAGAATTTTGAGTATTTAGGATTCGATTTACCGCAATTTTGTGCTTGTGTTTGGTCTTTTGCAGGGTTTTCAATATGGCTTGATTTAATAATTTTTTCCTTGTTAAATTTGGGTATTTAGGGTTTTCTTTGTTGTGATTTAACAATTTTGGTGGTCGTGAAACAATTTTATTGTGTAATGCCCACCACATTGACGATGTGGAACAAATCTCTGCTACTTCCATCTACATAAATCTACCCCACATTCAACATAGAGATGAGCTTTTTTCCCTTATTTTTTGTTTTGGATTTGTAGGTGATTTGGATGCAAAATAAAGCGTTCTGCAAATGTTTAAATATTTTTTTAGTAATAAATTTAACCAAAGGTGATGAATTTTAGATGTGAAATTACAAAAACATATTGGTCAATCTTAAGGGCAAAGTTAACACTCAATTAAAATAATGTCATCTTCTCTCTCTTTATTTAGCATAATTTATATTTATTACCTTGGCTCTTAATTTGGATATGATCAGTCATCGATTGTTTTTGCAATAAAATTAAACTCTAACATTAATTTACGTTTACTTTATTTCCCTGCAATCGCAACTCGAGGCCAACACCTAGTGCCTTACTGTAATGCATGATACTCAACTTTCACAATGTCATTGATACTGTGTGAGGGTTAGCAAATAAATTTTAAAAATAACAACTCAAGAAAATGAATATGAGAAAATTTTGATGATGAATGACTTTTGATATTGTTCTTGAGGTTTTCTCATTGTAAAGGTATGCTATAGCATATGCAATGCAAGGATCTTACCCATTACATAATGGGTATTGCACAGCCACATCAAAGCATGTTCACTATCAATGTTTGCATTGGAGGATTCCTCCCAGCCCTAAGTTAGCCCAAGATTGTGATGTTTAGAAACAGTGTTATCAAGTTTGAAATTTTGAGTTCACACCATTTGAGGAAAATTCCCAAGACCTAGGATTTTGGGCAAAATTTAAAAATTTAGTCTATGAAAGATAGTGTGTATATGTTATTTATGTCTAGTGAAAACATCATGCAAACATAAAATTACTCAAAATGTTGTCACTATAACAGGTAACATAAAAAACATATTGTATTTCTTTTAAATTAGAAACCCTCGTGTTAATGCTCAAAAAAATGTCTTCCACATAACTTTGATGCCTGAAATGAAAGTTTAGCTTTAGCAGATATTATTAGTTCTACGATTTAAAAAGTTGATGACATTGCTTTTAGTGAGTGCAATGAATCTATTAACACAAGTATTGGCTTCTTTTCTTTATTTTGATTGTAAAACATGAGTATTGCCATATAAAGTGGTATCTTACCTTCAAAAACTTCCATTCACTAGTTATGAAGGAAATCACTTACAATTTAGGAGGTTTCCAAAGCTATTTGGCATGATGCTTTTCAACTGTAATAGTTCCAGAAAGGAATTTATTCTTTGTATCCAGACTTCTAGCCTATCATTGCATCTTTGTATTAACTGACAATTATTGTTGGTGCATTGTATTCCTTTGCTTGTTTATAATTTATGAGATTTGATTCTCAAAAACCAAATGTGCCTACTAGTCAGCATTGATCGTTATGTTTTGCACCGTTTGCATAGTCATTAGCAGGTTAAAGAGACAAGTGATAAATTTGGAAATTGACAAGGAGAAGCAATATCACAGGGTTCAGTGTCAAATAGAAAGAACTCAAATCTTTAGAAACAAAATAAATTTTTATTCTATTTAAAAAATATATGGTGAGCGACATTCAAACCTAGTAAAATAACTTGTTTGAAGTGGCTAAAAAAATCGTTGACAGGAAACAAAATAAAACTATGGCAGTGGAGAACACTGTATCAACTACCAAAACTGGTCTTGTTTTTATCTTTATATATGCCAACCCTCCTTGCACATCTCCATGTTTTCTTCCCTACCACTTTGATTAAGTTCCTCCTCAATTTCCTCAACTATAATATTATCTCCAATGTTTACAAAACTATTATCCTCTTCTACACTTCTTGTATCAATCATAACATCATCTCCAACTATAGGAAAATTATCTTTCTCTTATATTCTTTTTTGTTCATCATAAATGGTAGACTTCATGTTGATTCTGCATAGCGGACAAGTAGAATGCATCTCACATGAAACATGTGTTTTCACTTGGGCAACTATCTACCTTCCTCATTCTGCTCAAATTTAGAGCAGCAAAAATACACATAAGTTGCTCATAGTCTTCTTTAATTTTTTCTTCTTTTAATACAAACACAGGGCCTATGGGGTAAGTGCACAAAGATGGGGGACCAAAAATCAGACATACTTACCAAATAAATTAGAGATGAAAAGATTAACATAATCGAAATTAAAAATAAATTATATGGTTAGATAGCTAACTAAGAGAGCTAAAATATCATGTCGCCTGATTTTTTGATTGTTGAAACACATGCAAACCTAATGGGGAGCACACACCAAAAAATGTGATTTTTTAGAATGTTTGCTGGAAATCACATCTCAGACCCATTTGAATCCTCCAAGCCTTTGGGTTGGATCCCCAAGGAAAATTCAAGTCTTAGACTTGGTGGATCCCAATGCAGTTAATAGGGCGTACGCCCTATCTAAAATATTGTATTTGAAATGTACATAGAATGTGGCTTGGCCACTTAAAGTGTTTTACATAGGTTTTAAACCCTATTATCAAAGAGAGAGATAGAGAGAGAGAGGGTTTGTATTACAAAATTGTAAGAGTTTGAACATTATCCATTAGGACCCTTAAGGATCCATAAGAATACGTCTTAGGGGTCTTAAGGGGTCTTAATGGGTTGTAAGAGGTCGTAAGGGCTCCTCAGACACATCAATGTGTCATAGGACCCCTTAACAACCCTTACAACCCCTAAGATGTATGGTAATGCGTCATAGGACACATTAATGTGTCTTAAGACATCTTATGATGCCTTAGGACCCTTTAGGATTCCTAAGAATACATCTTAGGGGTCCTAAGGGATCTTAAGGGATTCTCAAACACATTAATGTGTCCTAGGACCCCTTAACAACACTTATAACACCTAAGATGTATGGTAAGGGATCCTAGGACCACTTACCACCCCTTACCATATATTTGTGTATGATAAGGGGTCTTAATGGGTCATAAGGGGTCCTAGAACACATTAATGTGTCCTAAGACACCTTACGACCCTATAGGACCCTTTAGGATTCGTAAGAATACATATTATGGGTCCTAAAGGGTTATAAAGGATCCTAGGACACATTAATGTGTCCTAAGACCCCTTATGACACTTTAGGACCATTTAGGATCCCTAAGAATACATCTTAGTGGTACTAAAGAGTCCTAAGGGGTCGTAAAGAGTCTTAAGGGGTCTAACACGTTAATGTGTCCTAGGACCCCTTAACAACCCTAATATGTATGGTGAGGGGTCCTAAGACCCCTTACGACCCCTTATGACCCCTTACCATACATTTGTATATGATAAGGGGTCATAAAGGGTCCTAGGACACATTAATGTGTTTTACGACCCCTTATGACCCCTTAGGACCCTTTAGGATCCCTAAGAATACATATTAGGGGACCTAAAGTGTCCTAAGGGGTCTTAAGGGGTCCTCAAACACAGTAATGTGTCAAGGACCCCTTAATATCCCTTACAACCCATAAGATGTATAAGATCCATTACCACCTCTTACGACCACTTACCATCCATTTGTGTGTGGTAAAGGGTCCTAGGACACAATAATGTATCCTAAGACCCCTTATGACCCCTTAGGACCCTTTAGGATCCCTAAGAATACATATTAGGGGTCCTAAAGTGTCCTAAGGGGTCCTCAGACACATTAATGTGTCCTCAGACCCCTTAACAACCCTTACAACCCTGAGATGTATGGTAAGGGGTCCTATGACCCCTTACCACCCCTTACAACCCCTTACCATACATTTTTATATGGTAAGAGGTCCTAAGTGGTCGTAAGGGATCCCATGACACATTAATGTGTCATAAGATCCCTTATGACCCCTTAGGACCCTTTAAGATCCCTAAGAACACATCTTAGGGGGTCCTAAAGTGTCATAAGGGGTCTTAAGGGGTTCTCAAACACAATAATGTGTCCTTGGACCCCTTAAAAACCCTTAAAATCCCTAAGATGTATGGTAAGGGTTCCTAGGACCCCTTACAACCACTTACCATGCATTTGTGTATGGTAAGGGGTCGCAAGGGGTCCTAGGACACATTAATGTGTCCTAATACCTCGTATGACCCTTTAGGATCCCTAAGAATACATCTTAGGGGTCCTAAATTGTCGTAAGGGATCGTAAGGGGTCCTTGAACACATTAATGTTTCCTACAACCCCTTAACAACACTTACAACCCCTGAGATGTATGGTAAGGGTTCCTAGGACCCCTTATAACCACTTACCATGCATTTGTACATGGTAAGGGGTCCTAGGACACATTAATGTGTCCTAAGACCCCTTATGGCCCCTTAGGACCCTTTAAGATCCCTAAGAATACATCTTAGGGGTCTTAATGGGTCGTAAGGGGTTGTAAGGGGTCCTAGGATGCATTAATGTGTCCTAAGGACCCTCATGACCCTTTATGATCCCTAATATTACATCCTAGGGGTCCTAAAGGGTCATAAGGGGTTGTAAGGGGTCTTAAGGGGTCCTCAGATGCATTAATCTATCCTAGGACCCCTTAAAAACCTTTACAACCCCTAATATGTATGGTAAAGGGGTCCTAGGCCCCCTTACCACCCCTTATGAGCCCTTACCATACATTTGTGTATGGTAAGGGGTCATAAGGGATTGTAATGGGTCTTAGGACATGTTAAGACCCCTTATGACCCTTTAGGATCCCTAAGAATACATCTTAGGGGTCCTAATGGGTCGTAAGGGGTCTTAGGACACATTAATGTGTCATAAGACCCATTATGACCCTTTAGGATCCCTAAGAATACATATTAGGGGTCCTAAAGGGTTGCAAGGGGTTATAAGGGGTCTTAAGGGGTCCTTGAGCATATTAATGTGTCATAGGACCCCTTAAAATCCCTTACAACCCCTAATATGTATAGGAAAAAGGGCCTAGGACCCCTTACCACCCCTAACAACCCCTTACTATACATCTTTGTATGGTAAGAGGTCCTAAGGAATCGTAATGGGTCTTAGGACATATTAATGTGTCCGAAGACCCCTTATGAACCCTCAGGACCCTTTATGATCCCTAAGAATACAACTTAGGGGTCCTAGAGGGTCCTAAGGGGTTATAATGGGTCTTAAGGTGTACTTAGACACATTAACATGTCCTATGACCCCTTAAAAACCCTTACAACCCCTATGATGTATGGTAAGGTGTCCTAGGACCCCTTACCACCCCTTATGACCTCTTACAATACATTTGTGTATTGTAAGGGGTCCTGAGGGGCATTAAGGGGTCTTACGACAGATTAATGTGTCCTAAGACACCTTATGACCCTTTAGGATCCCTAAGAATACATCTTAGGGGTTATAATGGGTCCAAAGGGGTCATAAGGGGTCCTAGGACACATTAATGTGTCCTAAGACCCCTTCTCACCCTCTCACCCTATTTTTCTCTCTCTAATGTGTCCTACGACCCCTACGAATCACATTTCAGGGTCCTAAAAGTGTTCTAAAGGGTCTTAAGGGGTCATAGGACTCCTAAACCCTAAAATATCTCTCTTTCTCTCTCACTCTCTTTCCCTCTCTCCCCCTTCTCACCTTCACACCCTTCCTCTCTCCCCCCTTCTCACCTTCTCACCCTCTTTATCTCTCTCTAATGTGTCTTAGGACCCCTAAGAATCACATTTTAGGGTCGTAAAGGGTCATATGGGGTCCTAGGACCCTAAACTCTCTCTCTCACCGTCTCTCTCACTCTCACTCTCACTCTCTTTCCATATCTCCCCCATTCTCACCTCTCTCTCTCTCTCTCTCTCTCTCTCTCTCTCTCTCTCTCTCTCTCTCTCTNCTCCCCTCTCTCTCTCTCTCTCTCTCTCTCTCTCTCTCTCTCTCTCTCTCTCTCTCTCTCTCTCTCTCTCTCTCTCTCTCTCTCTCTCTCTAGTTTCTATGTATTATACAACAAACATTCACTTTTCATGGTGTTGAAAGTCACAAGGAAGAATATTCTAATAATTTGACATGTGCTTTTGGTTACAAATCAACATAGAAGTGCAAAAGTCAATGATTCTGCACCAAAATTGATAATTTGAGGTAAGTTTTTCATTTTTTTACATGTGAAATGTGAATAAGGAGTTATTTGGTTATATTTGATATAGTATGGACTTGTTATTTTCATAATTTTAGTTATTTTAATAGATTTTTTTTTTATAGTTCAAGTTTGAATTAGAAAGAATGTGTCAAAGCTCATAATTTTTTATAGTTTTAAAGTAATTTGAAAATTATACAATGAACAATTGAAATTTGGAAGGTGAATTGGAGATAAATAGAATTTTTTGAATAATCTTTAACTTTCTTATACACACATGTATAATTCATCATCATGTCGAGGAAATGAGCAAAGATTCTAACACGGGAAGAGTGTGAAGTAGAGAAAGAAAAGAAAAAGGGAAAGAATGAGACAACTTCGGGAACCAAAAAATAATGCATACCATTGAAGAAGATTTTGTTAGTCTTTAAAGGCACTGAGGGGGGTGAATCAGACATGTAACCACAAAATTGAAACACTTTTCTAATAGCTTCCATAATAACCAACATGCAAATGAAAATACTACATAGAAACTTAGCAAATAAAACATTCACATAAAGTAAACTCAAGACACAAGATTTTTCCCGTAGAAACCCTTTTTAGAGGGAGAAAACCATGTGTGGCAATGGTACCCACAAATTTACTAGTGTACTACTAAAATCTTCCCTGTTAGGAGAAATTACAAACACCCTACTAAGGGTATACCCGGTTAAGAGTATCTTTAGCCCAGTTAGGATCTAATAAAAGTCTTGTTAAGAACTACCTTGTTAAGGGATTAAAAACTCCTTTTGAGAGTCATCTTGTTAGACAATTTATACTCTAGATCCTATTGGAGATCCTTCTCTCCCTATTATGAGTAACCTAGTTAAAGGATTTGACATGCAAACTTGTTAGGGCTTACCTTGAGATAGACCCAAGAATGAATGATATGATTATGACACTTCCTGTCTAACAGAACCCCTTCAATTTTGATCATAGTGTTGCCTTAAAAATCAACTCTCCTTTCTTCATCTTTACACAATCACAATCACCTATCCCATCATCACAACTTAACCTAAAACTTGATTTCATTCTTCTTTTATAACAACTTATCCAAGTCAGCCTTTGCCAAGAAAAGGTTTTACCCATCAACATAAAAAAACAAATTTGATGATGCCAAAATGCATTGGTCAACTCAATAAAGTCAACACAACATTAACTGAGTCATAAATAAAATATTTTCTAACACTAAATTGACTGGTTAGTTGATCTAACCAAGCTCACTCTGCCTGACACTCATTCTTCTTGCCAGTGTCGCTTCAATAACTTGCTTAATTCTTCTCGATCTAACCGATGTGATCATAGATATAGCTATAAATTCTTCTATAGATGTGTATCATCTTAAAATGGAAGCACTTCCATGTTAAGAGCGGTTAGCCCTCCTTAGGGGATGTATTTGACCTCCATCACATCATTCGCCTATTTATGCATCATCCCCTCTGATTTTGCCTTTCTATCCACTATTTTCCAACCTGATTTCTGCATTCTAGGCTGCAGACCTATGTTTCTAGGATCCAGGGACAGGGTTGACCTCCTAGGACAGGATCGACCTCAGCCCTGCCCTAGGACAGGGTAGACCTCAACCCTGCCCTAGGATAGGGTCAACCTCAGCCCTGTCCTAGGACAGGGCCGACCTTAACCCTGTCCCAGGGTCCAAATTATGGGAACTTTTGGTTTTCGGGATGTCGGTCTTCACAAAAAGTTTATTCCCGCTTCCGGGTCGGCTGTTTCAGGCTCCGAATTAGTTGATTCCTAAATTATATTTAATATAGGTCCTCTCCTAGGGGTAAAGGCTTAAATGGTGATTTAATTATCCTGTGTAGGCCTCCTTAGAAGATTGTGCCCAAATTTTATATAAAAGGGAGCTTTCTCCTCTTATTTTCTCTAACAATAACCAAGTAATTGAAGTCTTCCAAGTGCAAAAAGCTCTAGCCAAGATTTTGTTCAAGCATCCATTGTTCTACATGTTTTCAAGCTCTAAAGGTGTTCAAGTCTTCCTCTCAAGCATTCAAGTTCTCCATTGAAGATCAAGGATTCAAGCTTTCAAGCCTTTGAAGGGATTTGGTACAAGTATTCAAGATCTATCATTCAAAACCCTAGATCTAGCCATCATGGTGGTGTGATCTTCCTTCAAGATCCTTTGTGCATCTTCAAGTCTCTTTCATCATCCTTCCAAGGTGGATTCCAAGCATACAATCATGAAGGTTTATGATTTTTAAAGCTCCATGCTTTCATACTTACATATTGGCATACATTTGAATTACATTAGCATACCTATTGAATATCATAGCTTCATTGTTAGATTCAATTCTACTACTTGCTAGCATTCTTATTTCAATTATTGATTTCAAGGTTAATTCCTAAATCGGGGTTTGACTAAGGCAAACCCCTCCCCAACAACAAACAAACAGTTTTCTTTCAGGTACAGGTTCAGGATTGTAGATCTGAATACCCTTTTCGGATTTCTTTCGGACTATGTGAACAGGGACACTTTCAAAGTTGAGCATATCGAGTTGGCAAAAGTGGTACAGGGTCAACCTTTTTCATAAGATGACATCATAACGGAAAAAGATTTCTGGGTTTTGTCCGTCTCTGTGTTCCGGTTCGGTATCATCTATTGGCATTTCCAGAAATAGTCTACAGATCTCAGAAAATAGCAATCTTTGATTTGCCATTTTGCAAGGTTGGTACTTTCTCCTATTCTTTTCAATTACGGTCATTAATCATATTAATCAATCAATTTACAGTCTCTTTCCAAATAGTGGATTCATTTGTGTATTAGCTCTTTAGGGTTGATCAAAATTGGATCTCATATTTGTGCATTTGAGGGTGAAAGAAAGGAGCATCTTATCTTCCCTTAATTACAATCACAATTGCAAAATACAATCAATCAAATTCAAGTAAGTGTGAAGTGGGGTTAAGGAAGTCAACACAAATAACGATTAACAATTTAAACCCTCTCCTTAAACCACATTTTTCCTCCTTTAATTTTTAGTAACATTCACACCCCCCAACCCTATTTTATATGTTACAAGATGAAAAATGCATGACTACACACCTTAACTCAATCTCCAAATCCAAATTCAGTCACATGTACCTTGCATATTGTCTTCTTCCCGATTGACTAAACACTTAGTCAATTCTCCAATTTGATCCTTCAACGCCATCGATAAAATGGATCGCTTGCCTCTAATAGATCATGTTTCCAGCAATGAAAACACCATAATATAATCAAATGATTAAAAAATTAGATCATCTTCATCAAATTCCAACAATCTCCCACTTTGGCATTGATGGAAACACTTAGAAAAAATTGTTGTGTCATGTTAATGCATAAATGAAAAATGCATTACATTGCAAAGCAGTAAACTAATTCTAGATAGCTCAATAGTTCCCCTAGTAATTGCAAACATGTGTACTACTCCCCTTAATCATTACATTGCATTTTTCATGGACTTAGCCAAATTTCAACCTTATTTACACTACTTCCCCCTTGACAACAATGACAAAGGTATTACAAAAAGTGTCAAAATTTTATTTATGTAAGAGTAGAAAAACCTAGTTACATTCTACTGAAAACGTCATTGTAGTTACCCTTCAAAATCTGTAGATCACTGTCCCAAGTCTTCAATAAGTTCTCCATAATGGAAATCTATCCACTTACCAAAAATGCTAATTCTTCTAAACCATCAACTATGCACCCCTCTAGGAATGCTAGAGCCTTCTCACCCTCCACACCATGTTGCAAAATGTCTAACTTTGGAATCAACAAACTTGACATCTCCATTGAGTTAGCTATCCTCGTGTTTTCCTCATTCCTAGAAGATTTCAACTTGTGATTTATATTGCTAACCTTAGCACTAAAGGTAGTAGCATGCCCATGTATAGCATCAAAATTTGCAATGAGCAATCTACGATCCTACTGAGCTTCACATTTAGACCTCTCTAAATCTTTCAAGAACTGGGAAAAATTATAGATAGATTTGAGAATCTTTTCACCTTTATTTAATGCATCATTTACTTGATTGACAACCGAAGTAAGTGTTTTACTATCTAAAATGATTAACTGTGCTAACTTCTATGATCTCTTTTTCTCATATTCCTTCTTTTCTTTCAAAGTTGCAACATCCTCTAAACTCTTCATTTCCTCACTGGTAGCAGTGACCAAATGGACTAATTGCTCTATTAGTGTAGTAGTCTCATCATACTTCACATCTCTTAGTAAATCTGAAAGCATATCTCTGGCAGAGAGAATCATTTGTGCTTCTTGCTTCATCCTTTCCCTTTTATCCTTTGACTCGAGCACCGTAGAAAAGTCTATAATCTCCTTGGGTCTCATATTGCTTAGGTTTATTTGTCCCTTAATTGGTATATCATCTTCATTAATGCTCAACTTGGACTATGAGGAATGTGTTACCTTTTCTTGATCGTGTTCCTTCTCTATTGTTTCCTCCTCTTGTTCCTATTTTTCTTGCACACCACCATCTATAACCTCCTTTTATTTCACTTGTTCTCGTTGTTGATCATTTGTAGAAAATTTATCTTGTGTATCATTGGTCATAGCCTGACCGGTACCCATGTTTACTGGCTCTTCTTCCTCTTATTCCTTATGTACATCGTGTTGCTCATGTGATTCATGTTGATCTTCTATATCCATGTTCTCATCATGTATCTCCATGGCAAGGATATCACCTATATTGTCCATCTCATCTCAAATTTCCTCAAGTGTGATCTTCACACTGTCAGTTGTAAATCATTTACCAGTTTGAGTCACCACTGGATCACTCTTTTTTTTCACTAGTTCCTCTTGAACTTCCATATGAATTTATTCACTGTTATCTTTTGCTAGACCTAATTGCCTTCTTAGAATCTCCCATGTTTCATCCTGCACCAAATGGATCTCCCCAACTAACAACTTTGTAACTCTTGTTCTAGTCCTAAATAAAGGTCTTACCTTTTTAATCATATCCTCTATTTCTCCCTTATATGAGTCAGGTAAAAGGCTTGGTAGAGAATACTATACTAACTCCTTATCCTTTATAAGTTTTTCCTTCCATCTTTCATCTATTTTATCATATAAGGCATTAGGAATTTATCCCTGCAGTTGGTTTAAAACTTGACTTAGCCTATTCATGCTTGAAATTACAACATCCTCAACTTTCTTCTGATCTTCCTCATCAAGCAAGTGATAATACTTATTAACTCCAACAAGTATTCCAAATTTACTAACATTTTGAATGATTGCATTGACAAAAGATACCTTACCAGATTCATACTTAATAGTTTTAGTAGTGGGGGAACCTACCACCTTGGATCTCTTTCCTTTTTCCTTAAGTTCCTTTTTCTCTTTCTCAGATTGTGTCCCTTCACTCTCTTCATCAACAACTTTCTTAACCCTCCTTGCCTTTTGTTTCTGCCTTTTACCTGTCACCTTTTATGTGCTTTGTGTCTCCTCGCTAATGTAGTTTTGATAGGAGGAGAATGTTCCTCCTTCTTCACTCTTGTGGCACTTCTAGTTTGTCGACCGGTTGGGGTACTACTGGTTACAACAACTAATTCAACATCATCATCATTTTTTGTTGCACCAAATGAACTAGCTTTCTCTGTAACATGTTTACCTCTTGCTTTCTCAATTTGTTCTTTTGTGAAACCTTTCTGAGTCATGAATTTCTCAACTTCCTTTCTCACATTTATTTCAATAATAGGTTCTATCAAATAATTGTGCACTTTAAGAGACTTCTCTTGATATGTCCCAAACCTTGGAGTCTTTGCATCTATCGATTGATCCAACAAATTCTCTACATGTATAGCCATAATGTCTTCGTCCACTTCATAACCCATAAGCATCACCCATGAGGTCCTTGGCTCAACTGCTTCCATCAAAGAAGCATATGTATCTACCATGAAGCAAATAATATCGTTATACCTTTCAACAATTTTAGATGGTATCCTTTCCTTTTCACGCATCTTCTTCTAAAATTATTTAAAGTAACCCCATACCTTACCAGTGAAATCATTTCCTAAGATTCTGATACTGTTGTTGATTTGAATGAAAGCTGGATATCCATCGACCATGTAATATTATCGATAACAAGGAACATGTTTCGGACATAGAAAAACAAACACATGATCACCTAACCATACCTAAATTTTTGTCTCTTAATCTTTTTTTATCTTTTCTAGATTCATGAGTAGCTGCTCTCTCATAGCTTCATCCAAATCATAGTCTTCATTTTCCTTGATCATCATATGGTCTGTATGAATAGCACCTGCAAGTATACTATTCATCCGACTAGAGTGATACACCTTGTAGCCAATAACCATAGATGCATACTTTACCTCTTCGTCTGTAATATCATTCAAAGTCATCGCATGGCCATCCCACTTAGATTTTGTCAATTTGATCACTCTTCTTTACGAATGGTGTGAAGAATGGGTACACCATCAGTTGTGTTTAAGTATTGTTCGTTCATGTTTAATAAACGACGAGACAATTATGATATATATATAAGTTT
>MU224254.1:6081165-6100772 GCA_018584345.1 Thuja plicata | reverse complement strand
AATGGTATAAGGCTATGGTAGAGAAACAAAGTGGTAAGGATTTGAAATGTTTGAGATCAGATAGAGGAGGAGAATTTATATTAGATGAATTCACTAATTTTTGTAATGAGCATGGTATAAAAAGACAGGTTTCTGCACCAAGAACACCATAGCAAAATGGGATTGCTAAGAGAAGGAACAGATCAATAGTTGATTGTGCTAGAACACTGATGATAGAGAAAGGCATCACCCAAATCTTCTGGAGGGAAGCTATCGGTACTGTTGTCTACACACTGAATAGAGTACAATTGAAGAAGGACACAAAGAAGACACCTTATGAGCTATGGTATGGTAAAACACCCAATGTAAGTTACTTCAAAATCTTTGGTAGTCAATGTTATATCTTAAATGATGATAGAAATGGAAATCTTGACACCAAAAGCAATGAGGGTATCTTTCTAGGGTATTCCACCAAGAGCAAAGTTTATAAATGTCTTATCAAGGCTTCTAACAAAATTGTTGAAAGTGCAAATGTAAAAATCGATGAATTTGCAGAAAAGAATGAGATGGAAAGCATAAAAGAACTAGAGGACTACAACAAGTTTGTATACTGTGAAAAACCCAACACTCTTCCTGAGCAATAGTGCTTAATTCCATAATAACAGAATGTTACAACCGACGGTCAGACTGTAATTACCGACGGTCAGGATGATGGTCAAAATAATATGCAAGGTGATGAAGAACATAATGAAGATCAAAATGATGATCAAGCTGATACACAAAGAGATATACCTATACTTGTAAGATATGTAAGAAGGAACCATCCAGAGATCCAGATCATAGGAGATAAGAAAGCTGGTACAAGAACAAGAAGTAAGTCTTTGAACTCAAATTGTTTAATTTGTGAGTTTAAGCCAAAATCTGTCAATGCTACACTAGATAATGAAGAATGGATAAGTGCTATGAATGATGAGATTGAGAAGATTGAAAAGAACAAGACACGGTCACTTGTGCCAAAACCATATGACAAGAATGTCACCGGTACAAAATGGATATTCAGGAATAAGCTGAATGAGAATGGAGAAGTCACAAGAAACAAAGCAAGACTAGTATGCAAGGGGTATGCACAAGAGGAAGGTATAGAATATGGAGAGACATTTTCACCCATTGCTAGGCTAGAAGGTGTAAGAATATTACTTGCTTATGCTACATTCAAAGGATTCAAGGCATACCAGATGGATGTCAAGTCAGCATTCCTAAATGGAATACTTGAAGAAGAGGTATACATTGAGCAACCAGAAGGGTTTGTCAATCCAAACAAGAGAAACATGGTATGTAGACTTCACAAAGCCTTATATGGATTGAAATAAGCTCCAAAAGCTTGGTATGAATGACTTCATTCCTATCTTATAAGTATTGGATTTGTAAGGACTAGTGAAATCATTAATCTTTATTTGAAGGAAGATACTGATGCTAACACTTTGATTGCTGAAATATTTGTTGATGACATCATATTTAGAGACAATCATATGCTATGCAAATCATTTGCTAATGAAATGAGAAAATATTTTGAGATGTCTATGTTTGGAGAGATCAAGTTCTTTCTTGGTCTACAGATCATTCAACAAAGTGAAGGTATTTTCATTACACGGTCCAAATACATTAAAGAGGTCCTGGAAATATTCAAGATGGAAGATTCCACCAGTTGGAAATCTAATGGCCACTGGATGAAAGTTGATAGAGGAGGACAAGACAACAGAGATAAATTAGACTTTGTACAGATCAATGATTGGAAAACTCATGTATGTTGTACACACTAGACCAGATATTGCACATGCAGTAGGAATTGTTGATAGATTTTCTGCTAACCCCAGGGAATCACATATGACTATTGTGAAAAAAATTCTAATATATTTGAAGAATACCGAGGAGTATGACTTATGGTATAGAAGAGAAGGCAAATTTTAACTTAAGGTGTTTACTGACGTTGATTGGGCTGGAAATCTTGATGACTGAAAGAGCACAACTAGAGGAGCATTCTTTATGGGTGACAAACTTGTCACATGGATTAGCAAGAAGCAAGGATGCATCTCTCAGTCTACTGCAGAAGCAGAGTATGTTGTTGCTGCTGCAAATTGCTCAAATATTGCATGGATCAAACAGTTAATGAAATGTATACATATGAAGATCTTAGAACCAGTGATTATCTATTGTGATAACACCAGTGAAATAAACATTTCCAAGAATCCAGTCATGCATTTCAAGACTAAACAAATTGCCATCAAGTATCATTATTTGAGAGAACAAGTTCAAGCAAAGGAAGTGATACTTGAATACGTGCAATTAAAAGAACAATTGGCCGATATCTTCACCAAGCCACTGCCCAAGGATACATTTGAGTACTTGAGAAAGAGACTAGGGATCAAACCCTTGTCTACCAGTTAGTAAAATGACTGAAGGATGCATTAGCCTACATATTATCAGAATATCATTAATGTTGATGCAAGCAAAAAGATGAACTTCAAAGCTACATCTATATACAAACAGGTATATATCTTCACCGAGCACCAAAGCATATTGTTGTATTGTTGATAGATAAGGGAAATTCAAGGAATATATTATGGATGGAAAGAAATGATTGTTTTACATGAATGTCAAATATTTGTAAAAAATTTGTTTGGCATTGCTATCAAAGGGAGAGAAATTATCCATACTATCAGATCTTTCTAGGGAAAGATATTATCCACTATCACATTACTCCAATAGGGAGAGATTATATCCTTAGGGAGAGAATTTTTATGAAAAGACTCTACAAAGGGAGAGTTGCTGACAAGAGAAAAAAACATCAAAAGAGAAGAACAGTAAAGGGAGAGAAATTGACACAAGGAGAGGACACAACACATCAAAAGACAGAGAGCTACAAGAATGAAATCTAAGCTAAAATAAAGCTTACTGATGGTCAAAAATTTATCGGTTATCAGAACAAAAAGATTGGTAGTTTGATGGATCTCAATTGTTGTATTTCATATTGTATTAGAAACAGTATAGTGTGATAATATAGTATGTTTCCATCAATGCCACAGGGAGAGATTGATGACATGTAACTGATTGGATGTTTGACAATGTTAAGTTGAAGATAATGCAAGGCATTAAAATAGTTAATGTATTGTATTGTCATTGATGTCAACTTAATATCATCTGTATGGTCATGTACATAATGCCAAAGACTTCAGAGAATCAATGGAATAAAGGTTATGATTTCAGCAATGCATAAAAGTCAAGTATTCACTTAGTGACAAACAACACCAACAGAGTGCACATCGACGGTCAGAGCAAAGAAGAACAGTCACAGTGATACCCGGCGAGCTAAAGTATAGTGTTGCCCGATGAAACAAAACCACAGGATGCCCGATGAGCAAAGTTAGAAGGTTGCCCGATGAGTAAAATTCCAATGATGCCCGACGGACGGAGATCCCAAAGATAATTGGATTCACATCGATGGAACTGTCAATTGTCACCGACAACTAACTACACAGGTGACCGATGGAATAGAGAGTTCAGAAAATGACAAAATATCTAGCTGGCAAGAGCTAAATATAGACTTAACTGGTTGTTTTCTTTGTTTTATTCAACTAGAGTTAAGTGATTGATTTAAATATGATTTGTACAGTTGGTAAGAACATAATTACGAGACAAATTAGGAGTTATGCTTTAAATCTAATTGGCTAGATTGTTTTTCGCGCCAAGAATCAATAATCAAGAAATAGTAAATATCATATCTATATAAGAGACAAGCTTAATTCATTTATGAATGGGATTAAGGGGAGTGAATAAAAAGAGGATGCTGAAGAGAAACTGATGAAGAATAACTTCATACAGTCATAATCAATCAAGCTGAAGGAGAGCTTAGGAATTCTATAGACACCGACGAACAGTGAGCACAACATCACAGAGCAGCAAGTGTGGAGCACAAAGAATTGAGTTGATACATTGATCATAGAGGTAATGTACTTAAATAGATCTAAAAATCTGCAATTCAAAGTTACAATATGAACAGGTCATAGTGTTTCAGTTTAACTATTGAAGCATCAAGTCTCTTAACCGAGCAGGACTTAATAGTCTTCTATATATTGAGGTACATCCCAAGGAGTGCCAAAAAGGTTGATTCATGAAAGTAGTATTGGAATTGTCTGATACCTATTGATAGTCTAAGAAGGAGGCTGATTCAAGGATGGTAGCAATAGATTCCCGATACTAAGTGACAACCTCTATGTATAAAATCCTCTAACAAGGTCTCACTTAACAGTGTGTTTGTAACCTTTAATAGGGTTGGCTCCTAACAAGGCTCACTTCAGAAGAGTGAAAATTTGGGGTACCGGTCCCAGTGGTTTTTCCCCTAACAAGGTTTCCATGCTAAAAATTCATGTCTTATGTATGTATTATTCATTTCTTTATTGTTTTGTATCTAACATAGTTAACATTGGATTGATCGGTATACTCTGCTTATTTACTGAGTTTCAGTAAATAGTTATACTGCTTATCGGTAATCATGAAAGAATAAGGATTGACAGAGAACAATGACAGATAGTTAATCATTATAAGTATTTCATGGCATGCATCTTGTAGGGACATAATAATCTGAGGTTTATTGATTGGTGGTTAAGTTTGAAGGATAATTTTTTGAGGCCACTGATTCACCCCCCCTCTCAGTTATTACTAACAATATTAAGGGCATGCCATTAACATCTCAAGTTGGCGAGGATCCATCTTTCACATCTCAATTTGGTGAGGATCCATCTTTCACATCTCAATTTCAAGCACATCATCTTCGGTTGAAGGTACACAATTCACCCATATTGTTGTTGATGTTCCTAATGTTGAGCCCACTCAATAGTTGAGAACACTTCCTAGAATTGTTTATAGAAAGACAAAATATATGACTGATATTGATACTAACATTTTGCAAGCGATTCCTGACAAGATTCCCAAACATACTTGTCAAAGATATGCTAATTATATTTGGAGATCTTATTTTTAGAATTTAAATGTGACAGGAAGATGTCAACTATTTTTTGAAATGATGAGAAATTTGAAATTTAAGCACATCATGAAGATTCTTTTGCTAAGAACTATAGATGAGTCATGTGAAAAATCTATTGTAAATAATCTAATGACTGCATATGAGAGTGTGGGTTCTGCATCGCGCACAAAAGATAGTAATGTCACACAAAGTGTACTTACGTCAACAATAGTAAGCACTCAAATTAAGAAATATCAACTCATTATAAATACAAGAAAAACATTTAAAATAAGTAGTAAGTCTCTAATGAGAATCGTGAGAAGGCATCAAAGAGTGGAAGAGCCAAATAACAACGAGTTAAGGGCATTTTTCGGTAGACTACCGCGAAAAGATAAAGTAATTGTTGAAGCTTTAAAATCTTGATCAAAGTTTTTTTGAAGAATAACACACAAGTATCTCATAATATAAGAGATGTTGTAAGGAGGAGGATTGGTAGTCGAATCTGCATTCCACATCCAAAACATTTTTTGGATTCAACTTAGACACAATTCTTTGCAAAATTTTATACGTATGCATCCTCAAATTAAAATTAGTCAAAGATATTTTGAAATGGCTAAAATTTTTTATGTGAAGATATATCACACACACACAACTTGTTGTTGTAGGGTACATATTTAATTTCTAACCATTTTGATTTTTATAGGCATATATGTGTAGATTTGCATTCTAACAATGTTTTGCAGGACTGTAACATAAATGACCCACCTAGATCTTCAAGGGAATTAATATCTACCATTTTTTGTGAAAGAGTCGATGGTCAACAATTTTACAAGCTCTCATGCTTGAATGGTACATGCATAGATTGTCGTGGTTTGCAACATTTTCCAATTTGTCAACATATGGAGAGTACACATGCAATTGGAAATGAAATAGGGGAATTTGGAAAATATGAGACCGTGGCATATACTCTAAAAGATGGAAAAGAGGTGAAAAGATGTTATTTAGTAATTGAAAACATTCCAGTATCAGTTCATGGATATTTTTCATGAAAAAATTGTGTATGAGTATGCAAGGCATTTACATAAAGCTCAATGGTTGGATATGCAATTCAAGTTGTACAATGACACATTCCCACTTGATACCATTGTTTCAGTTGTGGAGTTCACAGAGAACTACACACTAAAAACACATAACAAGGTACAAGCAAAGTATTATATCTCTTAACAGGTTGCTATATTTGTTCATATAACATTCATGCATTCACCTGACAGTACAGAGCAGAACATGAAAATATTGAGGAAATATCATTTTTGCATCAGTGATGATCGCTCGCATTCTAAAGAGTTTGTAAACGGTTTCTTTCAACTATTTTATGATGATTTTTCTAACATGGCATATCATATCATCGACACATCATATGGTTAGACAATTGTGCATCATAATTCAATAATTCTATGATGTTTTATTGGTTGAGAAGGATGCATAAGATCATTGGTATTCAGTATATGTGGAATTTCACATAGGTCGGTCATGGAAAGGGAGAGCACAATGGTCCATGTGCATGTATTAAAAGAGCCTTAGCACGTGAAGAATTAAATTACAAAGAGCAATCAACATTGCCAAATGTGAGATGTATCATCTAGTGGTGTAATGCTACAATGGGTCCAGGTAATGAAGGCGAGTCTATAGTTCGTAGATTTTTTTGGTTGATGGATGAAACTAACATTGTGCCATATGAGGATTTTTGTACACTGACATGATCAAGTGAGCTACACTCTTTTAGAAGCTCTAATGTAGGTTCATGGAGTATCCGCACACAATATATGGTATGCTTTTGTTCATCATGTGTAGATGAAGATTGGGATGGGTGTGAGTCAAAGGAGTGGGTTGATGAATGACATACATGATTTTTGAGCCCACTTGACTCTTATCATCCCCATGCAACACTACAACTGACAGAAATGGAATCATCAATTGAATTTTACCGCTTATCTGATATAGTACACCATGTAAATTGTCCACATACAAATAATCTCAAATTTAGTACTTTATCATAAATATTCGGTAAATTAATATCCTCATTATGTTTATATCATTGCAGGCCATGTTTTTGTTGTTATTGCACCTGAAGACAATGAAGAAGGGACAAATTATTATTTGTGTCATTGTGTTGAGGCAAAAAATAAATTTCATCACTTGGTTATCGATGATGATGAATTAGAATACCCTATAGGAGCAGTGGTTTTAACTGGTATATGACTCAGATGGTATGGTATGAAAAACCCTAGGTTGTGTTTGTTCAAGGCTTGGGAGACACACAGGAAGATTTTTCATTATTCAAACCTTGTCATTGCATAAAATGTCCACTTGATCATATATGGAGGAAAACCATGCAATAAAACTCTTTGGAAGGTTCATGAGTCTGACCATGAGGCAATACTTGAGACAATAAAGGGTAGGGAAGATCCAACTAGTTCATTGGAATAAATGGAGGTATAAAATGTTGGAATGTACATATAAGTAGATTCTTTGTATAGGAAGAAATTGTTAGCCTTAAAAGGCATTGGGAGGGGGTGGGAGTAAATCAGTGTACCCACTAATATGAAACTCTTCTTAAATAAATTCCACAAGATCCAACATGCAAAAGTAAATACAATATAGAAACTTAGCTCATAAACCATTCACACAAAGAATACACAAGATACAAGAGTTTTCCCATGGGAACCTTTGTTAGAGGGAGAAAATCACGTGTGGAATGGTATCCACAAATTTCACTAGTGCACCAAAGAAATTTTCCCTATTAGGAGCAGTTACAAAAACCCTGTTATGGGTATACTCGGTTAAGAGTATTTTAGCCTGATTAGAAGCTAATACAAGTCTTGTTAAAGATTACTCTATTAAGATATTTCAAACTCCTTCTAAGAGTCACCTGGTTAAATGATTTACACTTCCAATCCTATTAAAGATCATGCTCACCTTGTTAGGAGTGACCTAGTTAAAGGATTTTACTTGAAAATCTGTTAGGGCTTTCCTTGAGATAGACCCAAGAGTGACTGATTTGATTATGACCTTCTTGTCTAACAGATCCACTTCAATTCTTCCCACAACACTGCCTTATGCATCAAACATCTTCATACTAACATAATCTCTTATCATGTCGTCTAGAACATCTCAACATTAACCCTAAATCACAATTCATCCTTCTTTTATAACAACTTTATCAAAGTTGTACTCCTTCCCTAAAATTTTTTATACACTGACATAAAAATCACATCTGATCACATAAAAATGCATTGGTCAACTCATTAAAGTCAACACAACATAAATCGGGTTTCCAAAAATCAATTTCAAACATTAAATAGACTGGGAAACCGATCTAACCAAACTTGTTCTCCTATTCTTCATGTTGGTGTTGCTTGAATCCTCCATAACTTGCACAGATCTTTAAACTAACTGATGAGATTGAAGATATATCAATATATGCCTCTGTAGATGATAAATGTATGATCGCACATCATAACTCAACCCCTAACTATAGATCTGGTCCCCTGAATATCGCATACTGGCATCTGCCCAGTTGACTGAACACTTAGTCATTTCTTCAATTAGATCTTCAACACCATTGGTAAAAATGATCTATTTCCTCTAATACATCATGTCTCTAGCAATGACAAAACCAAAATACATCATCATGATCAACACTCGGATCATCTTCACCAAATGCCAACAATATCCCCCTTTGGCATTGATGGTAACACTTAGAAAAACAAACAAGAAATTTGCCTAAGTGTCTAATCTATTGTAGAAATGAAAAATACATTACATTGTAAAGTATTAAATTAATTCCCAATAGCTCAAAATCCCCCCCTAGTAATTACAATCATGTGTACTACTCCCCTTAACCATTACAGTTACATTTTGTATGAACTTAGCCAAATTGCAGCTTAAGTACATTATTACATTAAGTCCCCCTTTGACAAAAATGACAAAGGTGTGACAAAAAGTGTCAAAAATTTGTATTAATATAAGAGTAGTAACACTTATTTACATTCTACTAAAGACATCACTAAAATTACCCTTCAAAAATTGTAGATCACTGTCCCAAATTTTCAATAGAATCTCCACATTTGCAATCTGACCACTTAGCAAAAATGCTAATTCCTCAAGTCCATCTATTGTGCACACATTTGGAAATGCCAAAGTCTTCTCATCTTCCTTTACACCTTGTTACAAAATTTCTAGTTTGGGGACCAACAAAATCTTTAATTCCAGCAAGTTAGCAATTCTCTTGTCAACCTCATTCCTGTTGGACTTCAAATTATTGTTTATGTTGCTAACGTTGGCACCAAATGCATTAGTTGATTCATGTAAAGGATCAAAATTGAAAACAAGTAATCTAAGCTCCTACCGAGCTTCACTCTTTTCCCTTTGTAAATCCTTCAAAAAATGATAGAAATCAGAGATAGATTTTAGAATCTTACCACCTTCAGTCAATGCACTCTTCAATAAGTTAACAACCAATGTAAGAGTTTTATTGTCTTTGACAATTGATTGCACCAAATTCTCTGATCTTTTCTTCTCATATACTTTTTCTGATCTCAACACTCCTGCATCTTCTAAACTTTTCATCTCATCTCCGGTTGTAGAGACCAAATGAGATAACTTTTCTATAGGTGTAGCTTTCTCATCATACTTAACATTACTTAACAGTTCTGAAAACAAATCTTTGGCAGTGAGTATTACCTATGCTTCCTGGTGCATCCTTTTGACTTAATTTCAATAGAAAATTCTATCATCTCTTTAGGGCTCATTGTGCTCAAGTCAATTTTCCCTTAATTGATAGATCATAATCAATATTCATTTTGGACTATGTGGGAGGAGTTACCTTGTCTTCACTTTGTTCCTTTTCATTATTTTCCTCCTCATTCACTTGTTTGTATTGAGTGTCACCATCTATTACTTCCTTTTCCTTCTCTCTCTCTTATTGTCCTTGTGTGTCATTAGTCATATCTTGACCAATAGCTATGTTTACTGGTTCTTCTTCCTTTTGTGTCTCAGGTTCTTTCTGATGTTCTTGTGTGTCCATTTGCTCATCCTGTACCTCCATGATAGGGATGTCTCCTGTATTGTCCATTCCATCTTTGAGTTCATCAAGTGTGACCTATACACCATCAAAAATAAATCCTTTAGTGGTCTTAGTTACCACTAGATCATCGACTTGTTCTTTCACTGATTCCTCTTGAACATTCATGGAAGTTCCTTCACATTTATCTTTTGCCAAACCTAAATGTTTTCTTAGAATTTCCTCTGTCTCATCCTTTACTGATTGAGTCTCCCCTATCATCAGTTGTGTAGCCCTTTCTCTTGTTATGAGTAGAGATCTTACCTCTTTGACCTTGTTATCTATTTATTCCTCTGAAGAATTAGGCATTAGGCTCAACAAAACATACTTCACCAACTCTCTGTCCCTTGCAAGTGCACCCTTCCATCTAGCATCAATTTTATTATATAATGTTGTAGGAATTTGACCTTGCAATTCAATAGCTTCTTTTCTCAACTTATGCATTCCAAAAACTAAAACATCTTTAATCATCTTCCGATCTTGTTCATTGACCATTTCATAGAACTTTCTAATACCAACTAACACACCATACATCTTTACTCTAAGCACTATGTTTTCAACAGAGATAAAACTTCCAAAATTAACTTCAACAAATTTAGATTCAATAGATTTAGTAGTGGGAAAACCTACTACTTAGGATCTTTTACCTCTAGCCTTTAGTTCCTTTTTTAATTCTCTGATTCTATGTTGATCTCTTTATCTTCATTGACAACTTTCTTAGATCTTTGTGCCTTTTGTTTCTTTCTTTTTCCTATCATCTTTTTAGTGCTTCATGTCCCCTTGATTGTTGTAGCTTTAGGCTTAGCACTCTATGTTGGTTTCTTCTTTGTAATGATAGGAGGAGAAGGTTTCTCCTTCATTTGTGTTGCACTTCTAGTCTATTGACCAATTGGGTCACTACCAGTTGCACCAACAAATTTGATTATTCATCTACATCTCTAGCTGCACCAGATGTACTTGCTTTCTATTCAACATGCTTATTCCTTTCTTTCTCAACTTTCTCCTTTGTGAAACCCTTTTGAGCCATGAATTTCTCAACATCCTTCTTGACTCTTCTTTCAAATGAGTGGGAGTAGGATTCTCACATTGGCGAAGAATCTTGTGAAGAAAAAGACATTGATGTAGTCCAAGCTTATGCACCTATACTTAATGAGGGATAAATATCTAGTTCTAGGAGACTTGAACTTGACTCACAATGTATCGACAATATTTCTAGGGAGGATAATCAGATATTGGACTATAGAGATAATCGAGAGGAGAGTTTCATTATTGATCTCAATCCCCTAATGGAAGGATTTGACCATTCTCTATCCGGACCCTCACTACATTTGAGCCAAATCAACCTGACAACTCTTTACCTTTGATCCATCCTGAACTTATTGATTGGGATCAGATTGATCTAATTGAGATAGACACATTCCCCAATGACCATGCCATTGCTATGTATCTCAATCCTATTGAACCTTAGACAATTCCACCAATAAATTTACTAACGAGGCTTCTACTTGAGGGGTTGTCAAGCCTTTCAGTCACTAAATAAATAAAATAAAAGAAGAATCTAATGGTGAAACCAATGTTATGGCAGCATTAGATCATTAAAGAGGAAAAATAAAGACACATCTGGCGGTGAAAACCTCTTAGAGGTTCCTGAAGATGAAAGACTTGGCACTCTTCTTGAACATTTTTAGGAAAGATCTTCTATATTGATAGAGCCAACTAAAGCAGTTAGTATTGGCACCCAGGAAAATCTAAAAGTTATACATCTGGCAGCATCACTTTCAAAAAAGGAGAAACAAGATATGATACAATTATTTAAGGAAAAACAAATCAAATTTGCATGGTCCTATGCAGACATGCCTAGGTTAGATCTTGATTTAATCATACATTATTTGAATGTAGCCCCAAGAGAAAAACTAGTAATTTTTTTTTAGAAAAATGCACCCCCATGTGGCATTACTGGTAAAAGAAGAGTCGAAGAAGTTATTAGAGGCAGGATTTATCAGAGAGATTGATTATGCAGAATAAATATCCAACATTGTACGTATCTCCAAAATAGATAAAAGTATCTGCCTCTGCACTAATTTCTGAGATTTGAATCTAGCTTGTTCGAAAGATGACTTTCCTATACCGAACATTAATACCATTGTAGATTTGAATATAAGACATACCATGTTATCATTAATGGACAGATTCTAAGGATATAACCAAATCAAAATTTCTCCTAAGGACCAATACAAAATGGATTTCACATGTCCTTGGGGTACTTTTTGGTAGAATATAATGCCATTTGATCTGAAAAATGCTGGTGCAATCTATTAGAGAGCTATGACTACAAATTTCCATGATATGATGCATACCTTTATGGAGGACTATGTAGATGACTTATTAGGGAAAACACTTACAAGGGAAGAACATATCAATATCTTAGATCAAATCTTTCAAAGGTTAGAACAATTCAAAGTGCGCTTGAATCCAAAGAAATGTGCTTTTGGTATCACATCCAGAAAGTTATTGGGGTATATTGTTTCATCTCAATAAATAGAAGTAGATCCAAAAAATGTGCAAGCCATTTTTAGAAATGGAATCTCCTAAAAATATCAGTCAATGAAGGTCTCTACAAGGGAGGATAAAATCCATCAAGAGATTTATTTCGCAATTGGCAGATAAATGTGGATCATTCACTCAGCTATTACACAAGAACACACAATACTGATGGGATAATAAGTGTGAAGACTCATTCAAAATGTTGAAGGAATACTTGATGAATCCTCCAATTTTAATGCCACCAATACCATGAAAACCCCTTTTATTATATGTCTTAGTTACTAAAAAATCATTGGGGGCATTATTAGTGCAACATGATTCAGAAGGAAAAAAGAGGGAAATATACTATACAAGCATAACCTTGGTCATATATGAGATCAATTACACAAAAATTGAGAGAGTCTTCCTTTCAGTACTCTTTGCATTATAAAATTGAGACATTACATGATAGCTCACCCCATCAAGAATATCAAAGATAGATCCATTAAAATACCTTTTGGGAAAAGCTGCCCTAACGAGGAGACTTGCAAAATGAGTATTAATCCTAAGTGAATTTGATCTTGAGTATGTGGATAAAAAAGGATATCAAAGGACAAGTGATTTTTAACCAACTAGTTGAAGCCACGATGCAAGATGAAAAGCCTTTGCACATTGAATTTCCTGATTCAACTATCCTTTTATTTACATCAACACCATGACATTTCTACCTTGATGGTTCCTACACTTAATATGGATATGGAGCGGGTATTTTATTTGTCACTCCAAAATTATGCACTATTCCTAATTCATACAAGTTTATGTTCCCTTGCACTGACAATATAGAAAAATATGAGGCTTTAGTGAGTTGTTTGAAAATGCCTCTTGAATGGAAAATAGCAGAACTACATGTTTATGGGGATTCTCAATTGGTCATCAATCAAATAAATGATGTTTATCAAACCAAAGATGATAAAATATTACTATACAATCATTCATTTTGCATAGATGGGGATAAAATCCCCTAAATATTGGAATAAAACTTGAGCTTCAAAATAAAAAATGAGAAAGCAACACAAATAATATTTCGTAACACCAAAAAATCAAATGTCTTGATAATCAACCTTGACGATCAGCATCTAGTGAGTCAAACATTCAAACTTCAAACCAAAACTAGAATAATCACTACATGATAAACTCTATATAGTGATCTTGATTACCATAGCATAATTATTTGTCAATTATCATTTCAATTTCTTTGGTTATCATGTCTCTTGAGTACTTTTGTGATGCCTCAAGCTAGAGAAACATAGACAAAACATGATATTTTATTTGTTTGTTGCTTGCGAGTTCATTCTTAATATTATGGAAGATAATATAAGGACATGAACATCAAAGAGTCATCGAGGACATCATGAACTTTCATAAGAAAGGAATAAACTCTTGTTTGTTTACGCAACAAAATCTCAGGTCATCTTGGTTTAATTATACCTCGATGCTTGTGTTAACTTGCAACATCAAACCCATGTAAGGAGTACTTGGTTCATCATGGTTTAAATTTACCATCGATGTTTGTACTTATAACATTTTAAAAAGCTCAATGATGAAAAAAAATCACAAAAATATTATCAAAGGATGACAATGTGGCATTAATTGTTGCACTTAGTTTGTATTCATGGTAGATTGCATGGTTTCTTAGCAAAAAGGAGGCGACCTTTTATTTCAAAAATGTTGATCCTAAATTGATGGAGTACCTTTTACATTAACCAAAAATAAGTACATTTCATCTCATTGTTTAGATTGCATTAGTTGCATTTAAGTTTCATTTAATTGCATGCCATATCATTAGTTTCATTTAAGTTACATTTTTAGGTTAATTGCATTTTATCCCTTTAAAGTGCATTTCATCCCATCATTTAAGGTGCATTTCATTCCATCCAGTCTTATTTAGATTACACATTAATTCCATATTAACTTCACTTAGGCTTCATATCATTACATTAAAATTTGCATTATCATTGCATATCATTTTACGTAGCATATTTAGGTTGCGTTATCATTATCATTTAATTTTCATATCCTTTAGATTCCAATTCATTACATATTTTCATTAACTTAAATTTCATAACTCATCTCCACATGCATTTCATTAGGTTTGCATTTAATTACATGCATTACACTTAGGTTGCACTTACTCATTTAATATCATTCAGATGTCACAAATTTTCATCATAGTTGCATTCATTTCACTTATATCTCATATCATTGCACATCACTTCATACTGACATATTATTTTCATATCATTTAGAGTGCATAGCATATCCATTAAAATGCATTTTCTATCATTTAGTTTCATATTAATTTCATTAGGTTTCATGTTACTTAATCACATTGCATATCATTTAGCTTTCATGCCAGTATCATTTCATTATCATCTCACTAATGTAATTGCATTCATGTCATATCATAGCTATCACTTCATTACATTTTTAGGATCATCGTATGCATTAATTTCATATCTAGATTCATTAAATATTAGACTCATTTCACTCACATTCATATGCATTACATTTAAAATCATTTTGCATCATTTTTATCACCATCCATCATTACATCATGCATTCATTTACATATCATTTCATCCTAACATCTCACATAAAGATCATACATTGCATTTTCATTTGCATAATCAAAATCACCCACATCGCATCACATTATTTCATGCATAACACATCATTTCACCTCATAATAAAAAGCATTTACATAGCACATTGCATTTATATCATGATCAACATGAAAATATAAGCCATTTCATAAAGTTCATTTTACATATAGCATCATCCATCCATATAAAATCTCATTTTGCATAATACATCCTTCACATGTACACATATAATCATAACACATATGCATATAACCATCATAAGCATCACATATGCATATAGAATCCATCACACACACATCTAGAATAAGCATATAAAAGACTATCATACATGCATAAACTTAATCATAACTACATCCATAAATAAGTCCATAGTACATCCATCATATAGAACCATAAATAAATCATCCTTATCTGCATCCATACATGTCATAAACTGCATAATCCAAGCATAAAACAACAAAATATAGCCATGCATATACATCCACCGCTGCATCTCATATAACTTATCCCAAAAAGATATAATGTCAGGGTACAATGACATCCAAAAAAGATGATATATCAAAGTACATGGGGATCATGAGGGAAACATCATAAAGTGTCAGGAATATACAAAATCTACATATCAAGTAAGGGGCATCAATTGTCAAGAGGCATGCGTACACAAATCATGAACCAAGAGAGCTAGGCATGGTTCTCGCCTGAGGCTTCTGACCTTGATATCATACCACCACCTTAGACAATCCCATACCACTTGTACTTGCACCTACATATGGATCC
Organism: Thuja plicata; assembly: GCA_018584345.1. Lineage (NCBI taxonomy): Eukaryota > Viridiplantae > Streptophyta > Pinopsida > Cupressales > Cupressaceae > Thuja > Thuja plicata. Next base: position 6,084,688 of record MU224254.1, on the reverse strand, counting down.
TATGGTGGTCTGGATACTAGACCTATCACAACATGCACCTCTGTCTGTCCTCTCTAGCACGCCCTCTGCTATTTGGTGCTCTGCGCATAGGAGGGTGCACACTGATATGGGGGTACAATTCAAAACTATAACTAGGGATAAAAATCACCACTCTTCCCCTCGTGGAGAAGATCTTGAATGTTCTCCCTGGATGGACCCATTGTTGCAACCTTCTCTACATGATGAACAATATCCTCAGCACAACCACGTGCCTCAATGACATCATCCCATGCCCTATGGGCTTGATCTTGTGATTGAATGGCCCAACTGGGTCTGCAATGCCTCTTTTCAAACAATATATACCTCATCATAGACATCTGAGCCTCATCTCGTTGTCTTAAAAGAGTGGTCCCCAATGCCCTCAACTGGACTATCTCCGTTTGTTCCTTTTACACCTGTGTCCTTTGTTGTTGCACCTATTCCTATAAGGTGGCTATTTATTCCTATAAAGAGACAACCTATGGTTGTGCAACCTATGACTATGCTACTTGTGGCTATACAATAGATGACTATGTTGGTCGTGCATGTGTTGGCTATGGTCCAATCACTCTGACCTAGGGCATCACCTACTGTTGTGGTGTTGGGACAACCTTTGCACCTCTACCATGTGGGGCACCTTGTGCGCCTCTACCTCATGGGTCACCCTATATGGGGCCACTAGATCCCCTAGCCTGGATATCACCTCCTCTCCTCAGTGCTAGCTAAGGACCCCTATCTTCACCTCCATCTCCACCATCACCTCCACCGCCACCACCATCATCCCTCTATCATCTGCAATGTGTCTCATCATCCTCAAATGTTGGCCTGGGCTCATTTGGAGTTGATAATTGGGAAAATGGGTGAGATGTGAACCACTGATGATACTGCACTGTCATGGAGCTGCATCTACAATATTCTCTAACAATGACCAAGCTTGTGGCCCCAGTCTTGAATGCTCCAAGTATGCAGTCTCAGCCTAGATTTTTGGTCCCCAATATGCTCTCTCCTTTTGCGCACACACATAAATGGTTGTACTATATGGTATCCCCTGGAATCTACCATATTGTCTCTAAACTCATGAACTAATGAACCTCTCAATCACATATGTTTTCCTACCAATCAAATATCTTGAAATGAAAACAAAGGGAATCTCCATTGCATCCTCAGACCAAGGCTCACAATCCAAGTAGGGACACAAAACCACTGCATCAATGTTATCTAAAGCTCATCTCCAAAACTCTAATTTTTCCAGCTTATGTTGGACAAGAGCAAGAGCATACATATGGAAATAAGGGTAAACCATAGCATAATGTCTCTCTACTATGAATGACCGAGTAACAAAGATATTCTCAAACACCCATATCTTTAATAATTGTACTCCAGATGAAAAATGGTCCCCATGATCATAAACAACCTAATGAAGATCATGATATAAGTGGGAAAACATGCAAGAGCCCTAGACACACAGTATTTGATATGGTAGCATAGTCTCTAGCACTCTACCCCATCCAACGTAAAACCCACGTGACCTCCTGTCGAGACTCATGAAAAATATCAATCCTGCCAACATGACGGTAATGACTCATAATAATGCAACATATCCACCCAAGGAACACCTGATGTATTAATAATGCCATCATCAAAATCTTACCGCAAGGCATGGATACCTGATCTCCCTCAACCTCATGCTCTACTAACTGGCACTGTCTATAGGGCAGTAAATTTGCACCTTAATAAACAAAATATGTTGTTAACACAATATGTTAACAACATGTGTGTTAGTCTATTGCGTTAACGTGTGTTAGTAATTTGCAAACAAATACAATAGACTAACACACATGTTATTAACATATTGTGTCAACAACATATTTTGTTTACTAAGGTGCAAATTTCTTGCCCCATAGCCAATGCCCACTAACTCTCCCATAACTGAGATGCAAAGAATTTGATAGATGTCCTCAAGCGTCACCATCATCTTTCTGGTCAGAAGATGGAATGTATTATGCTCACTATGCCATCTCTTGACTAGAGTAGTCAGTAGTCCCCTATTAATCGTATATTGGGGCAAATCAAGGAGTGAATCCAATCCACATGCACTAATTATATCATGATCAACCTGTGATAGTCGGGCTATCATAACAAAGGTACTAGGATATTGACCTCACATCTAAAGAGCATCTAATTCCTCCTATAAAAATATCATATCAAACAGTCAATAATTTGACACATGATCAAACGTCAAGCATTCAACACATCAAATTAGACACCCAAACATCAACAACACATCATCATCTAATCTATCCTATCTATCAACCTTTGACTCTCTTCTATCATGAGTTCACGCATCAAAATCAATCAATCAATCCGAATATATCAAACTATCAAACATTAGAACACATCAAGACTCACATGATCATGCATCCACACATTGATTGTACATAAAAAATGAGATTACATCATTCATCAAGGCTGAATTCGAACAACGATGCATCACATACTTCAAAAAAGGTCTCAAACATCCAAGACGCTAAATTGTTTTTCAAATGTGCTAAACTCCAAGGCCCCATTTGGTTGGGGAAATAGAATTGGACTCAAAACCTGATTATCTCAAAATTGGGTTTTGAAATTCTGGTTTTGCATCTTCCGGTTATAGTTTGGACCGTTTGGTTGACCCGGAAGATGAATGAGTCAATCCATCTTTTGTGTTTGGTTGCCAAGTTCGAAACCGGAATTGGAACTGACAAATTCTTACTTCCGTGTTTGGTTCAACAATTTTAAAATGGAATTGGAATGAGACATTCCATCTTCTATGTTTGCTTCTGTATTTCAAATTGGAATTGGAATTTGACAAAGACTTTAAATTTTTTTTATTATTATTATTTAATAATGTTTAATTTAATGTGATTTATTTTGTCAATTTTTTAATTTTGAGTTGTTTTTAATTTTCAATTTTTTTTAATGGTTATTTTTTTTTAACTTTTATTTTTTGAAATTTGATTATACTTTAAATTTATAAGGAATATCATATTACTTTTGATTATTAATTATTATATGGATGTTATAATACTTTAATAAAAAAAACTATCTTCAATCTTTTCTTCCAATTGGTGGAAACCTGCAAGGTTAGAAAATTCAAGAAAATGAAGATGAGAAAGATAGAGAAAATACCCCCAAAAATTAGCAAGTTAAAGTGCAATGTTGAAAAGCTTTTTTTTTAACCATTTGTTCAATAGAAAATTACATTCAAGACGCACTCCATCAATATTTTGGATCACAATTTGATGTCCATGATCTAGATGAATGATATGGTAACAAACAGTGTGATTGTAAAATTCTATGACATCGAGACTATATTCTAAATAAAATTAGGAATGCAGAATGGTATTGTAAGGATTGGTTGGAATTGAGACATACAAGTGTTTGCATAAAACTATAAATAATCATTGCATTGCTCGATATTAAGCAAATCTTGTAATCCTCATCACAATATATATATATATATATA
>MU224254.1:6056439-6071694 GCA_018584345.1 Thuja plicata | reverse complement strand
TACATAATGCCTCAAAGAGATGTCATCCATGGAATGCAATGATTGCAGCTAAGCACAAATTGGGTATATTGAAAAGGCTTGAGTTAAGATTTTGCCTTTGTCTATGTAAAGCCAACACCTCAACTTTGTCAGCCAATGGAGTTCGAATAGGGCTTGGAAATCCATTGATCTATATGGGATACAGAGTTTAGGCAAGACTCATGAATTTAATAATACCAGCTAAATGAATTATGGTTTTAGTCAAATGAAAATGGATGCATAGAGAGGTGATGTTACAGAAAATGGATCCATTTTATGTAACATCACCTCTCTATGCAACAATTCTCTGTAACATCACCTCTATATGTAGCCATTTTCTGTAACATCACCTCTCTATAACCATTTAAAATTGAAACTTAAAAAAAACCAAGAGATCGAAAACACAATATATTGAAACCAACAGATGAAAAACAAAGTATATTATTGAAGCAGCTAGATTGTGAATAAACTTACATGCATTGGCTTTTGTCTTGACAGTCGCAATTATCGCAGGTAGCAGACATATTTGCAGAAGGGGGAAATAGGCTAGGAATCAATTAAATGACTTCTGAACACCTCGAGATGATTTGAAATGTTTGGGGTTGTGGAGGCTGGATTTATAGGCACTCAGTGGGCCATTTTAACTGTTCATGGTGCATCTTCAACACTATGCACAAAACCTAAAATCAAATTTTCATTCCTTCTCCACAAATCTGCACCATTTGTTTGTAGAGGCTCTCTGTTTACTATTGCCATGTCAGTGTACAGGGAGGTCAAATAGATGTGATTCAACACTGATAGCTACACGGAAAAATTGTTATTCCTGTGCTCAGTGCTTGACTGTGTAACAACATCGTTCTTTCATGAACAATGTGATAGTCTCTGCAAACTCTACCCTAACCCTAGTTTAGAGGGAGGTATAGATGCCTCCTGCCATAATCTGTGGAATAGTGAGATAATCTGTGGAATAGTGCCATAATCTGTGGAATAGTGAGATGCCATAAAAATCAGATTTTGAGAAGGTGGGTATGGGGGAAATAGAGAGAAGGGGCCATAAACACGGTGTTGCATTTTTCCATTCATAGTCGGAGAGTCGTTGTTGCAGAACTTTACACGAAACCACAAAACTATGAAAGCAGGGCTGTGTTGTGATCTTTCTAACTATTGATTCCATTTGAACGTGAGGATGGCTGCATAGAGAGGCGATGTTATAGAATATGTAAACAGTGAATAATGTAGAGCAGAGAGGTAGTGAATAATGTAGTGCAGCAGTCACAATTGAAACCATTCCTAAATCTTAGTACATTTTTTGTGCAATAATATGGAGAAAAGTTTTAAATCCAACAAAATCCTTGAAAAATTAAACAAATACAATATAATCTTCGATGAAGCATTAACAAAACTGAATAAAACTCACAGTGCAGCTTTTGACTAATCCTCCTCCTCCTCCACGCGATGAAAAAAATGATGAAGAACGGTGGCGATGAAAAAAAGGCGCCCATTGCAGTGTTTGAGTGCAGCGTTCGACCAAGCGACAATCATCAAAACCGTATTTGCAAACCCAGATGTACAAATGGGAAGACTCCGGACCCGACAGTTTATAAAATGGAGTTCAAAAAAATTAAAACCAGGTTTAGATTTTGAATTCCACCTTTTCAGTGGGAAGATTGTGCCACCCATTTTTGGGTCAAATTCGGGTTTCGGCGTCCAGAACCGGGTTTTGCATCTTAGCAACCAAACGACGGATTAGCATCAAAACTGGAATATGCGCTGCCAATTCCCGTCCAATTCCGCCAAAAAAATGGGGCCCAAAGGGAAGGCACTAATTTATGGAAAACACTAAAAGAATTATAAAAAATGCTGGACTCCGGGTCGCATGTGCTAACTTTTCGAAAGCGCTAATCTTCACATCAAATGCGTTAAACTCTTCACAGAAAGCACTAGACTCATAGATGCACTAAACTATTTTGAGGAACTACTAAACCTAAGATCAAAAACACTAAATCTATCAGGTGCTAACCTAAATATTAGATGCGCTATACAAAACCCTGCATGCACTAAACCTATCACGTACCCATGTGCTAAATCAGAGGTCAAAAGCGCTAGGCGTTGGTTCGTATGCACTAAGGGAATTTTTGGAAGCGCTAAAATATTTTAATTTTTTTAAATCATTCTTAAAAATGTGCAAAAACGTTAAACAACAGGTCAACGACTAGGGTACATACTGGGGGTCTGTACTCGGCTAGCCTCTGGAATCGTTAGACTCTCTCAAAGCGGTATGTAGCAAACATAACTAACATCTTCGCGATCGGTAGCCTATAAGAATGAGGACAAATTATCACAAGGCAATAGTACTAATGAGGATAAAAATACCCCTTTTCACCATTTAAACCTCATTTTTACCCTTTTTACCCTAGGGAACATTAGGGAAGGGCTAATTATTTCTTGCCTAGAATTTTTTTTACAAAGTTTCTTCCACGCATTAAATTTATCTCGACATGAATCGTTATTTTTTGAAACAAACCCTTTTTACCAAACATTCAAAAATTTCAAAAAATAGGGAAAATTTCACAAATAATCCAAAATGTCTTAGTTTTTCCTCAATTCATATTGAGAGGGGGAAAGCATAATAATTATTCTCATTCACCGTTAACATTCCCAGTCATTTGCATTTGCAGTTTCCACCGCAAGGTTTAAATGCTCTCGTTTCCCCCTTCAATATCCTGCGCACTTTTGAAAACCTGTTGTTCAAACACTGAATATTGTTTAATACAACGTTGTTTCCTGAACACCATTTTCTGATATAGGTGCGTCTAATTATTTTCTCTGTCCTTCTGTTGTTTTAAAACTGTCTAAATTTTTTTGTGTTATAATTTTCTCTGTTAGTGCCAGGGATGGCCAATTTTCAGCTATAGTTTTATATGCAAGCGAAACAACCTGCAAAATGGAAGCTTCAAAAATGGTATGGACATACAAGAGGATAATTAACGATGGGTGAATGTTGTTTTTAGTTGAAAATGCCCAATTTGGAACTATGGACAAGGCACTCGGTTGTTTGATAAAATGCCTCAAATTGATTCAAAAGGTTATTTGTCTTATTTAGCCTAAAAATAAGTTTGATCTTAGAGTAAATTCTCCTACAAGATTGCATCTGTGAGTTTGAGAAAAAAGTTCATTGTGTAGTCATCAATCATTCAGAACTTGATGGTCAATAATTATTGTTCAAAGACATTCTGATTAATTTGTTCAAACTGAAACATCTTTTCTCTACGACATATTTATAATTGTAGCCTACAACCAGTTTCCTTAAAAGGATGCCAAATATTTGTATGAACTTAAATCTAAGTTTCATCATTTTGCCCTACAACCCATTTTTTTTGTGAACTTAAATTTATAAAAGTAATATAATTATTTATCAAATTTTAGTAGGGATAAAGAGTAAGATTGTTTTTGATGGATGATTAAATTTGATTTTTTTTTTTTAAATTAAAAACTAGTATAAGGAATCATGACCTTCTACCAACCATGATCATGTTAATAATAGGTAGGGTAGGTAGGGTAAAGCCATTTTTTTAATTATAAAAGTAATGTTTAGATCTCTAAAATTAGTAGATATGTGAGTGTCATTTGATTTATTGTTTATGAGGATGATGTTTCAATCGATGGATCATTGCTATATTTGGTCACTGTGTTCTTCTAAAATATGTCAATGCAATAAATAGTTATCAATGTGGTATTAACTAATGAATGAGTGTGAAAAATAATGATGTGGGTCCATTTTATTTTGATCAAATAAAATATTGCTCTAAATGTTAGTCATTACACCAATGCTCATTTTGTAAGATCATCTGTATACACATCTTCCAAGAGGTTGTTAACCAAACAACCATATGGAGTGTTCCTATTACTTAGTTTCTTTATACTTTAGGTGTAACGACCTGCCATGGAACCCGAGAGGAAATAACCTAAAACATGTTACTAAGTTTACAGATTAATAATTAATAATTACATGCACTTTTCCAATAAACAACTTTACTCAACTTTAATTTTAATTTATTAAAAGAATGTGCAGCTTAATAGATAATTAATAATTAATATTTTTAGCATATTTTTTCGATTAAGGTAAAAACAAATTTTGAAGGGGATTCAGAACCCTTTACAAAAGATAAAAGATAGGAAGAATTACATCAACCCAAAAAGAAGCAGATGGGGGAAAAAAAGAACAACATTACAAAACCCCCCAACAAAACCGACCACCAGACAACGAAAACAAAAACCACAAAAAACCAATGACGAGGAACATGACCCACCAACCTAAATCATATCCTTTATGAATTTAGTAGTATCCTCCTTCAACATCTCGAATTGCTGAATAGACTTCCCGAGAGTCACAATTTCTTTGGATTGGTCCACTTTTTTTCTTTTTAATGCTTGCCTGAGTACTAGACCCTAAGCCATCAAGGCTCGCCCCCATATCAACCACATCCTCAATTTTAATAATGGGGTTTTTATTATCCTCCAACAATGCCAGGAGGGCCCGCAGGTTGTCTGTGGTAACCTTCATACCTTCAAAGCTCTGCTGCAAGATCCTATTGAGGGTTTCCTCAATCCTTTGAAAGCGGCTAGAAGTAGTCTGCATTCAGAAGTTAACCACCGCATTAATCTTCAGCTCCAGCTTCTCCAGCAGATCCTTATCTTCCAACACATTCCTATCACCTGTACCATCTGCAGTCGGATATTTGTTTTTGGCCATGAGCAGGGTAATTTTGCCAACTCTCTCCTTCAACTCATCATACCTAAGATTAATATCTTTTATCTAATTGTAGACCCAAGAGTTGATTTGCATATCCAGGTCCGGACGAGCCTTAGTCGATTGGATAAAACCTTTCCCCTCTTTCCTATCCTCAAACTTCTCTTGATCATGCTCATTTTCCATTTTCTTGTCACCTTTCTTATCAGATTTTACCTCAACCTTCTCTCCCTCATTAACAAAATTCACAGGGGATAGATAATCTTCCATCCTGGCAGAATCATCATAGTCCACAAGAACAGGAGAAGACTCAACATTCTGCTCCTTAATCAACTAATTTTGACCCAGCCCAAGACCCAAATAATCCTTATGGGAAGCCTCCTTAGGATGACTAGGCCCAGGATAAATCATCGACATTGTGGTAGGGTTCTTATCACCATCGAGGGTAATAACTTCCATAGCAGGATTGGGGCAAGTGTCCTCTGTCACTTTGTTCTCTTCAGTTTCCTCCTTTTCTCCACCCTCGCAGACATCCATGATCGTATTCTCATCAAGGTCCTTTGTATCTATATCACCCGTATTCTCACTATGGGTCTCTTCACTGTCCATCTCTGAGGACTCGTCCAGGGCATCCTCATTAGAGTCAAGGCCCGTCTTGCTTTGATTGGACAAATCCCTTTTTTCCTTCTCCCCACCCAACTCTTCAGCCTCATCACCAGTATCCATCTCTTTTTCCTTGGTGAGGATTTGGGTCGTTTTAACCTCATCAATTTTAGGATTTACCTTATGTTTCTTCTTGTTAGGGATTTTCTCCTTTTCATCAGTGAGAGCTATTTTATCTTTCTTGTCCTTCTCCTTCACATATGGCGGATTGGGGTCCTGAAGCTTAAATTTAGCATAGTCATGAATAAGCATAATTAAACCATCATGCAAGATCAGTTTATCAGGATTGCTCCTATTTTCCATAATGCTAGCTTCTAGAGACTTTAGAAGCAGAAAAGGAAAATAAAATTTCTTATGGAACCTAACATGGTTAACCAACACGAAATAAAAATTATAAACTCTAATAAAATGACCTTCCAGAGTAAAATATTGCATGATAGCCTTAAGAATCTTGGCCCAAAGCAATTTGATATGCTTACGCAAGATGAAGTCCCCTTTCTCTTTCACCAGAAGGGCTTTCTCCTTAGGCGTTTTGGGAAAAATACGGGCCGCGTCCTGGACAACAATACGACCCCTATAGTACTTCATACCAAACGCTTCAAGACCAATAATTTCAGCAATGAGCTTTTTAGTGATAGTGAAGGATTTACCACACAATTTCACCTTACCATTGTCCCAGCTATCTACAAACTCCTTGGAGATATCTTTATCAAAGCCGTGAAGCCTCTCCATGAAAGTAGTGACCCCACCTTCTTTAAGCTTCTGCCACACCTTCGCCTCCTCCTTCCATTTGCAAACACTAGGTTCTTCGCGTTTAAGCTTCCCACCCATGGCCAAAAACATGCAAATATTTTTAGCATATTAATAATATGCAAATTGATAATTAAATATGAATTCATTAATTATGCCTTTAAAACTTAATTTTGGATTTAATAATTAATTAAATCCTTTATTTCCAAAATTGGACTTTTTATTAAGTCTTTTAAATTAACACATGTATTTAATTAATTCTCATTAATTAAATATCCTCATATATGATATTTCAATATGTAATAAGATTTAAATATTTAATTACATAATTAATCTAATAAATCACTTAACCATTTAACACAGAAATCACACCAAATCACATGACCAAACAACCTAACGAAAGAACCGACTAAACCTAAAATACCACAAACAAGCACAAAGGAAGGGTTCACGAATGACGTCACCTTGACGACTTCGAAGGGTAGTAAATAAGATACTTGCTCACTATTTTAGGACAATAAATGGCTTAAGTTAGGATTCAGACTTGTTTATTATCTCCCCTTTCTTACCATTGAGATATTGCGATAGGGCACACTCATCCTGACAATTCAGGGAAGTCGATGCCTGGTACCTGCAAACCTGCATCACAACATCGAACATATACATAATATATATAACATACAATGATAGAGATCGATCGATCGTGTGGATTTCACAATGCAAGTAACTACGTCTCCGTCCTCTACCACATCAAACACATCATACAAAAATGTAAGATAGACATGCCACACAACAATATAAAACATACACGCCAACCATACACATGCAAGTATGGTGTTAGTAAAATCATCCTAACATATACATAATCAACATGAAAATAACCAAAATATTCTGGCATCAATACTGAAAAGTAAATTATGGGTGGGCGCTACATACACCCCCCTAAAATTGGGCTTACTCCTGGAAGCCGACAAACAAATAAAGATTACAAGGTTTGCATAGAGGTACTACAATGGTTCTCTTATGAATATGATGCATAATTCAATTGGGGACTCAAGTCCTTGACCCAACTGACCTACTATGTTAAATCACCTTAGTACCATTCTCTGCAATATCCTCTCTTACACTACTATCAGAGGTTCATAACAAACATGATAGAAACAACACTTTTCACAAAACTGAGCTAGCAATATCAAATATTTTGAATAGTCACCTTAAATTCAAAATGAAAAACTCAAATGGGAGAGTACTAACTTCAACATTAAATCATAAAATACTCTGTACAGATTTCATCAGTAAATCAAGTGTGACCAATGCCACAAACTAGATAGCAAAAAGAGAATCAAATGACTAGTCCAGACATAAGAAAGTTCAAAAATTTAATGCCAGCGCAAACACATATCATACATTATCTTTTGTTGTTTCCTTTCTATCAATTCATTTATATATCAATCAATTCAATTAACAATAAAGGAATATATCCCTATTCCCCAAACTCATCCTTGAATCTAGATCTTGCATTGACATCCCTTCATCCTTTTTGGGTTGTGCTAATCAGATTTGGTTTGAAAATGAGCCTTGGGAATATTCTTAATGTTATAATATACCTTGGTGAGTGATCTTCATTCCTACCATCATTCACCAATTTCATATTATACAATATAGTTTAGTATTCCATATGCTATGTTAGACCATGTTGTATTTTGTTACAAAACCATTTAGTTAGATCACATTAAAACGAGTACATCATATTATCACTTATTGCATTTACTTGAACACTTATCATGAGATGTTTAATTAAATCGCACAATGTATTAGTTTAATCATTGTAGCATTTACTAAACAATCTACATGGTTAATGTAATCAATCACTATTTCATTAAATGAGGCAATACATATTCATCATTATAATTTACTTAGATCTTTGGTTGCAATTAATCAGAGCAATAGACAACAATGTTTTAATGTGGTGTACAATCATAATACATCTCATCACCCTACAAATGATGGCTTGCAAAACCCTCCAGTACTAGTTGTGGTGGCTATAGAATAAAGGAACGTTTATGAGATGCCATAGATCATGAGTGACTCCTAGAGTTACGCATCATCTTCATCCCCTCAATAATACCTCCAAGCCTCGCCACCTCTACCCTGAGCTCGAAATTCTCACGATGCAGACGTTCCTCCACAGCTCCTCTTTGAGCCTCTAACTCTGCTCTCAGTTGTGCCACGGGCTCAAAAATATCCTCATGTCTACCTGCACTATTTTGTAGTCCATGACTGGCCCACACTGGTCGTTGTGTACCCATGGAAGTGACCATCCCTGTTATGACGTTGCTCACAAAGTCACGCCATCCCTGTGTGCCAACTGCAAGAAAGTAGGCAAGCATGCAATCAAACATATCGCCATGTATATCAAAATCAAAACTAAAAATACAGCATATAAATCAATATGTATTTACATAGCTTCTCACCTGGATCTCCCTCTTGCCAATCGGGATCGACTAAAGTGGTAGGAGTCTCGGACAATGTAATAGGTATTGTAGTTGTGGGCATAGTAGCAGCAGGTCCATTTGGCTCCCCATGCTCATGATGACTCTGTGCCCCAGCCGAAGAGGGTAGTAAAGGTGATATACATACTTGGGACATAGGTCTCTCAAGCAATGCATCATCATCCCCTCTCTCCCCACTGTGAGGGGTACGTGTGTCAATGAATATGTTTGAGTTGTGACTTTGAATAGTCATATCACATATATTATTAAAGAAATACAAATAAATACATTTCAAAATAAAATTAATGTGTCATCAATTATCACAAATCCATCAATGCCAATTTATAAGAAACAACCAAGCATTAGGAAGAAAAAACAAGCATAAACATGTCAAATATGGCCCAGAAAGGGCAAAGGGAATGAAAGCCTTATATCTTATTGCCACAAGAGGTTATTGAGTGTTCATAAAATATCCCTGCTACTTTTAAATGTACCTTATAGCTTATACTTAACAAGTGTGAGCAAAGCATACCATTTTGTTAATGAAATTATTTATAGATTACTTTCAAAGTTTGCAGTGAGATTCTAGTCTATATTGTATCTTGAACAATGAATACAAAATTAACTAAATGGATTGAATTCAAAATTTTGCAAAACTCGTCAATAAATTCTGCTCAGTACTCTATGCAATGGTTTCATACATAAAATAAGCTACAAAAGCGCTTACCTAAACATATGCACTAAGTTGATGGCAAATTCAAATATGGCTTAGTTTTTTTATGTGCCTATGAACCTACTGCATAAGGGCAAGTTATAATTATGAATAATTTAAAATTTTAGAAAACATGGTCATGGGCTATCGATTGTTCAGCATCCATTAAAAAATAAATAAATTAAACAAAGATAACTCATTAATGAAGGCTTTATTTTGGGCTATAGCTATAGAATTAATTTTTTTTTTTTGTCATTTTCCCTTTTCTAGGCTTGATTTCCATTTTTTGAAAACAATATACCTTCCGCAATTACAACTAAGAAAGAAAGCAAGCCTAAGGAGCCATATTAGAACATAAAGGGAATGGTTATTTGCAACCATTGTTCTAAATATATGAAAGGAAATATAAATTGTCTAGAATATCATCTCGCATAAGTTCCTTGTCAAGATGTTACAGCATGTAGTAAAACAACTCTAGAGGTTTAAAATGAGATGAGATCCCTTCTTTTAGATTTTGAGCAAATAAATAAATAAACAAATAAAGAGGACGACAAAGGCAATAGGAATCTCACCCACATTTCACAATCCTGCAAAATTAAACGTTGGGGAAAAGAAGGGAGCTTTTCTTCTATTGGACCACGAATTTGAGGACTAGACAAATCGGCAGCCATAGTTCCAGTTTTTTTGTTCCTCGTAACACTCCCAGTGCCCAACTTTCATTGGAAGGTACTGCATGGAATATAAAATTGCATCACGAGGCAATGTTGGCATATGGATATCTTTGGTGCTACAGGAGTATTCACTTTAAGGTTCTTTCCAGAACTTATTGTAAGGAGCTGGTTACTAAATTGACCATGGCACGCAAGGGTTCAAGTTCCCAATCAATTATGAATTGAGGGTCCTATTATTGGAGGATGAGGTCCAAAACATATAAAAGCTGGTAGAGGAAGGAAAAAATGGATTTGAAAAAGCGATGGCTACAACGTTTCATCTGAAGGGTGGAAAGATGTCAAGTATAGTGCACTCGTTAGATTTTTTACGACTTCTAAAGTATAGTTGGTCTCTAAGAGTCCGTCAATTACTCAAATAAAGTAAAAAAATACTACGACCATGAGTAGCTTGTTGGACGATGTGGTGATGAAGATAAGAGTGGTTAATTTTATCTAGATAAAAAACAAACAATGCATCTACATATGTGGCAGTTAGTGAACTACTAGAGACAAGGCGACCTACATTGTTTTGGAACCCTTGTGGTGCCCACTGCTTTGAGCTTCTCTTTGATGGCATATGGAAATTAAGCCAACTGAAATATATAGTAGAGGATGCAAGGAATATTAACAAATATATCTACAATGACACATGGGTCTTGAATCTCATGAGAGTGCACACTAATGGTAAGGAGCTTGTGCACTTAAGAGTCACATGCTTTGGCATTAATTTCCTTACCTTGCAAAATATAACTACTACATTGCCTAGCTTTTAAGTACATGATGTCTGGAGAGTCCTTACTGCAAGATAGCTAAAGCAGAGAGGGTTGTGAAGACTATTTTTTATTATACATTTGTCAACATTGTGGATAAGAACATCAAAGTAAAGAATAAATTTACAAGGTTACTATTTTTTTCGTATTATTTTAATTTGCTAGCTATAATTTTTTTAATTTTCTAATTTTGTTTTCATTTTGGTTGGTGTTCTAGGATTGGTGGATGGAACTAAAACCCCATTGAGTATCTAAATCTAAATGAGGCCATGGATAGCACTAGACCATAAATTGAGCATCTGTATGGCTCAAATAGAACCAAATATGAACAAATGTTGCATATTATTGATCAAAGGTGGAACCTCAAACTCCAACATATTCATGCTGCCTACAATTTTAACCTTGAGCTTTTCTTCTCCACTTCAAAATAAAGAAAACACAGAAGTTATGTTTCGCCTCAACATGTGTATTGAAAGGTTCATCCCTAAAGAAAATATTCAAGCTCTCATTCAGGATCATTTGTAGAGTTATAAGAGGGCAGATGGAGCATTATTTTCTTCACCTTTATGCATTTGTCGGAGAGACACTTTATAGCCAAGTAAGAAAACCATTATGTTTTATTTTAAGTTTTCTAAAATTCTTAATATCTTACGAAGTTATAAATGTTGTCTATGCAAATTTTGTGGTAGGAAGATTTGTGTGCTACAACACCTAATCTTCAAAAGTTTGCTATCTACATTCTATCCCAGCCTTTTAGTATTGCTAGTTGTGAGAATAACTAGAATATTTTTTAGGCTATTCACACAAAAAAAACACAATAAATTGACTCAAAAGCACTTCAATGACCTAATGTTTGTGTGATACAACCTTCAATTGTATGAAAAGATGGTATAGGAGCACGATACACTTCATGCGCTTGACCTTGATTACATTGATCCATGTTTAAATTGGGTTGCAGAGCTCGAGAATGTGAATCCATTGTTTCCTACTAATGAGATCGATGATTTGGATAGAGACAAAGCCGAATGACAAGCAAAAGTGGCAATATTTGAGAATTCATAATCTGACTTCAGCAAGTCATTAGTGAAATGGTAATTCAATAAATTACAAGAAGAAAAAATCCTTAAATAGAGAAATATAGTGAGATCTTTCCATAATGTAAACGATAAAGAACTAAAACAAAGAAAGCAAACTTACTAAAATGAAACTAGATGACTAACATGATAATTACAAGCTAATATAGCATTATTACTTTAATACCCTCCCAAAATTGTCATTCTACTAACTACACCAAGTTGTCACCTAAATTTTACAAACTTGTCCATGCTCAGAGACTTGGTTAGAATGTTTGCAGTCTTATCCCCAGTTGGAACATACAACAACATCACATATCCATCTTCAACAAGTTGTCACATCAAGCGTCCATGGGGCTCTACATGTTTTGTTAGCTCGTGAAAGATTGGATTCTTGGCAAGCTTTATCACCACTTGGTTGTCACAGAACAAGGGTGAAGCCCCTACTTGAGACATTTTCGTGTCAGAAAGCATCCTTCGAAGCCATACTGCCTCACATGCTACTTTAACCTTTCCTCGATACTCTACTTTGCTCGAGGAAGCAGCTATAGCCTTTGGATTTTTACTGGTCATCGTGATTGCACCCGTGCCAAAACTAGAGACATATACAGAAGTAGACTTCTTCTCATCAACAGTACCTGCCCAATTTAAGTCTGTAAAACCTATCAGCCGAGGATCTTTGATTTTGCTATAAAGAATGCCAAAGCCAGGTGTCTTGGTCACATACCTCAATACACGCTTCGCTACAACCCAATGTTTTGCGATATGGGCTGTCATGAAATAAGAGATGTTACAACTCACAACATAACTTAGATTGGGTCTAGTGGCTCTAAGATAGATGAGGTTACCAACTAGTTGCCTGAATACTAACTCTTTCACCACTGGTGAGTCTGATTTGGCTGATAGTTTCAGCCCTTTCTCCATAGGTGTAGATGAGACTTAACAATCTATCATAAATTACAAGGAGAGGAAGACTTCTTAAATGGAGAAACACAGGGAGATCTTTCCAAAAAAAAACAATCAAGAACTGAAACAGAGAAAGGAAACTTACTAGAAAGAAACTAAACTACTAACATGACCATTACAAGCTAATGTAACATTATTACTTTAATAATCAGGGGCAGGTTCACTGCATACACAACTTGATCCTATTAATGAGGCTCTTGTTGTAGTTATCCTTGAGCAGGCTTTTCACCGCATACCATTCACTACCACGACACCCAGATTGTGGCATCAAACTTTTCTAAGCTTTAGTCTTCAAATAAATATATGATCTATATTTTTTGTTGATATTAAAAATGGAGATTTATATGTATTGAAACATTGAACTCATTCTTCAGTCTATAAAGTGTATTGAATTATAATTTTGACATATTTATGAAAAAAACTAGTAATGTGGGGATCATCTTGTGGTGTAATGACTAAGTGGTTGCATTGTTAATGGTGCAACCAAGGTTCAAATCCCCACTTGACCCAAATAAATGGTGTTAATGCCAGTTTGGGCCCACCTTCACTTGGCTGGTGTGCTCACGGGCTCTATGTCCCTGCTGGGTTACCGTGCTCACAGGTTAAGTTTACCAACCAAAAAAAAGAAAAAAAATGGTAATATGGTTTATAACATCAAATAAATTGAACGGTTTTAACGTATATTTTTAAACATTATTATATTTTTTTATGTTCAAAAAATCTGTCACGTTATTACCGAGTTTTTGCCGACTCCATAAATTTTAACAATTTTGAGTCTTCTAAGTAATTCTTGAGTCCAAGATTTTAAATTATGGCTAAAACGCAAGGGTTATATAAAGAGGCAAAAGGCTGATTCTAAATGTGGCTTATGGATAAACATATTTAATGGAAATAAAGGATTTTCCCTTGCCTGGGTGACCAATTACTTCGGCATTTAAAACCTCAAGATTAAGGTATTGAATATCACAAAAGAAAATGAACTACCCAATATCCATACCCCACATAAGCCTTAGACAAGATAGTACAATATTTGGTTGATTGTGTCATCATTTGCAAGTTTATAGGCTTTTGGCCAGCATTAGAAGTGAAGGAATATTGGATGGGTCAAAACTGGACCCTATACTCTTGCCTAGCAATTAGCTCGTTAATTGAAGGCTTCTTTCAAGTGCTGTTTCAATCCCAACAAAACAAATGTCATTTTTAATAATGGATCATGGCTCTTTAGAAACTAGGGTCTGCACATTAGGTCTTGTTCTCCACTCTTTAAGCTGAAGGAATAGTTGAACTGGACTGTGCTGATATGGTTACGCCTTCAAATTGCCTCCAGAATCAAGGAATGAAGAAATTCTCAAACACATCACAGGCTATGGGTACACATATCAGAATGGATGACTCAATCTTAAACAAGTACCTCTTCTTTAATGCTCAACTGTGTATCAGAATTGACCTTGGTCAAATGAAGTCATCTTTGCGTTTATAGAGATGAGAAACTGACAATGAGAGTTTGCCATTAAGATGCTCCGTGTGTAAGAAATGACCGTGAAGTCAGCAAATGGAACACTCCAAGAAGGTAGCACAAAAACTTCCCAAAAAATGAATTCTAAATTCCAGCCTACACAAGTTTGGAGACCAAAAATGAATTCTTAGAGAAGCAAAGGAAAGCATTTTTTTTGTGAAATCATGGAAAGTTCTTTACAGATGATGTGGAAAAAAGTTCTTTACACTTTTTTCTATTTTTAAAAACCCCAAAACAGCCCCATATGAGGCCATTTCGACCTAAAAGTCAATCATTTTGTTTTCTCTTTGTTCTCAACTCTCTACCTCCATTTTGGCATTTTGAAGGGCAGCTGATTTTCCCCTAAGGGGATCAATCGTGAAGCACCAGATAGCTTGCATAAATGAGATTCCAGCATCTAAGGTAACCATTTAACCCTATTCGTCTTTTAACGAAATTTTTCAAGATTTTGATGAATTTTTTGCTAAGTTGCCGATTCGGGTTCGGGGACGGATTCGGGTTCGGGGAC
The DNA here is from genome assembly GCA_018584345.1 of Thuja plicata. Classification (NCBI taxonomy): domain Eukaryota; kingdom Viridiplantae; phylum Streptophyta; class Pinopsida; order Cupressales; family Cupressaceae; genus Thuja; species Thuja plicata. The sequence goes on along the minus strand of MU224254.1, from coordinate 6,056,766 downwards.
GGATTCGGGCTCGCGAATCCGGTTCGTGGATTCGTGAAAAAAAAAAATTGCCGTTTGGGTTCGTAGGGATTCGTGAGTGTGTATATATATATGCATTATATATAAAAATAATAAGAGAAATATACATAATTCTAAAACATTATACATTCTAAAACATATATATCATTTCATAGTATGAATCTGTATACAGTATACTTGACCATTGATCTATGTTCACGAATCTAAAGAAAATCAGCACATTGAATTACTGAATTACAAAATGCAAATTCAAAATATAGTTCATAACTTCATTAAAATTTGAAACATGATTCAATGTTCATCAATCAT
>MU224254.1:6015815-6055859 GCA_018584345.1 Thuja plicata | reverse complement strand
TATATTTTAAGTTTTTATTTAAAGCACGGACCCTGCCCGGATCCAGCACGGACCGGGTCAAGAATCCGGACCCGGACCGGACCCGGACCCGGATCCAGGGTCCCAGACGCGAATCCGGTAACTTAGATTTTTTGTGATGAGTTTTTTTTTCTAATGTTTTTTATAGAAAAAATTAACAAGTTTAACTCTTTGTTATAATATTTTTGATCTTCATTTTGCACCTATATGTTTGCATTTATTTATTTTTTCTAATATAAAATAGTGTAATTTCTTATAATAGCAAAGAATCAGATTGCAAGAATGGCCACTAGTGCAAGTTAAGTGGGTGTGGAAGCAAACCGAGAAGTCAAAATTGATAAAGCATCTCCTTTATGGAGACGTACTAAAATGACAACTTCTAGGAGGTGGGGGTTATTTTTGGAATTATAATAAGTTTAAACAAAATTTTGATAGCTCGTATTATCAAGTGAAACTTCACTTTATGGGCCCATCTGGGAAAGGGATTAGAAAGTGGTGCCGGGGCACCTATGCATACCTATGCATGCTATGTAAAAGTCATGGGGTGTCATGAGTAACCAAGATTGTAATAAGGTCCTAAGGACAATTTGGGAACATTATGTAATGGTTTGGACCCTTTTGTAAGGCGATTGACCTTGATATGCACACATAAGCCTACTTGGTCAAACTTGGTCAACGGGTCAGTAGGAGTTTGGAAATAGGTTGGTCTGGTGTCTTATGGTGTTTTTGATAATAAATGACCCATTGGTCATGTACTTAGGTTGATAGGGGGTCAATTGTCAAAAGTTGCTTGATGGAGCAAAAAGTTGTCAATGTTGTTTGACAACATTAACAACATATTTTGCAACTTTTCAAAACTTGTTCCCAACGGCCGTTTTGGTTTGAATTTCGATTGGGGGTCGTTGTGTTGGTTAAAATATGATGTTATAAACCTCAGGTGGTCGAAGAGGTGTTGTTGTTGAAGTTTTGAGATTGAATACAAACAATAAATATCAATTTTCCTGTCAAATTCTCTGTTCTTGCACTGTGTACAGCCCTGTACGGATTCATCTGCAAGTGTAATGCTCATGGTTATGTAAAGGGATGAATTAGCTTTGTTTTGCACTTGGTTTGGTGAGTTTTCATGAAGACTATAGTGAGATCCATTTGATTTACTGAAATCAGGTAGCAGACACTCACTTACCTAGGGTTTTCGATTTACATGCCCATATCTTGACTTTCCACCGGGGGGGGGGAATTTCGGCCATTGGTGGAAAGTTAAGATCTGGAATGTACTTTAGAATCATGGTGGTTTTGGACAGGAAGATGGTGGCGTCAGGGAGTTATGAGCATTAAAGAACCAGGCATCCCTATGTGACTGGTTTTGGTTTGAAAGCAAAAGCGATGGCAGAGAGCCTGGAGAGTGGATTAGACCCAAGATAAGATTGGATTTGGTGGTTTTGGACATGTGCAGAGATGTCCCTATGATTGGTTTGGAGGGGACAATCCAAAACAGAGGAGTTGCTTTGTAAAAGTGCCCAATTAGGCCTATTAGGTCTATGTGACCAGTCAACACCTTGGACTCTGTATTAAGGAATCAACAGTCCATTCTGACATATGTTGTGCAATGTCCAAAAGGGTACTCCAAACTGTAATTTGTTTGGTGGGTTGTTTGTAAATCTTGGGAGTTAAGTACCCAAAACCTATGTAGTAGGGCTAGTAGGAACTAGGCCTCTATTAGGCTTCTTACCCTTGGAACTTTGGTGAGACCTAATTGGTGGGTGATTGGTGTCAAGTTGGTACTTTGAAGTCTAATCAATTCTCTTGAACATTGGAGTAAGAATACCTTATGCACCTAGATTTCCATGGGGCATTTGATGTGAGAAGTTGTATCACAAGGGGCGCTTGATGAGGACAGTGGTATTAAGGTAAAAGGTTGGTTAAGTATGTTAAATTGACCCTAGGAAGTGACTTGGAGTTGTGACTTGGTCCAAAGGCAAGTTGGGTTAAAGACCTATTTGTTGGTTTGTGGAAGGAGTGTTGTGGGTGTGGTTTGTTTAGCCATTGTTTCCCTGTTGGCTCTGCATCAGAAAGTGTGAAGGCCCAAGGGTAGATAAGGAGTTGCTTGTCGAACAAATAGCGAGATACATAAGAGAAGAAGAAGAAGAAGCTGATAAAATGGTTGCAAGAGCAAAACTAAGAGCTCATCCTTCCGCAAAGAAAAAAAGCAATGACTTAACCCCTTGATTCAGTAATAAAGTACCAACATCCCTTTGTGCAAATACCCTCTACGGGAAATGAAGTAAAAATTCCCACCCGCAAAAGAGGTTTATTGGACAAGGCATTTATAATGGAAGCAAGAGATATTGTAGAATGCACGTTGCATCTATGCCAATGGTCTTCCTTTCAACTTGGTGAGATCACCATATTGGCAAGAAATGGTGTTGACAATCAATAGTGCACCTGGTGGTTTCACAAGTATTGGGAATGAAAAGGTGCACACCACCTTATTGGCAAGAGAAAAAATTTGTAGAGAAATCATTGAAACCACTTAGAGATTCTTGGTTGAATCGGGAGTTTCTATTGTTATTGATGGACGGAAAGATTGCAAAAAGCATCGATTAATAAATGTTATTGTAGTGTCCTGTAAGGGAGCAATGTTTTTTAGGGCGGTTGATTGTGAGGGGCAAATCAAAGATGTGGAGTTCATTTCCAAAATCCTCATTCAATCCATAGAGATGGTAGGTCATGAGAATGTGGTCCAAACCATTATGAACAATGCAAAAAATCGTAGGGCTACAAGTGGTTTGGTTGAGCAAAGCTATGAGAACATTTTTTGGACACCATGCATAAATTTATAATATTTTTTGATGTCTTATTTACATATTTATAATGTGTTATTAACATGATCCTAGGTTGTTGCGAACTGATTTGCATCTCATACAATTGTTATGAGACTACTTTTGAAGGTGTGAGAGGCATTAGGTGTGATGGTTATTAACAACCAATGGGGTGTTTGGAAGCAATCAAAATCAAAGAGGGCCCAAAAGGTCAAGTCATTGATCTTGGATGACAATTGGTGGGCTCGTGTCGAATATGTATTGAAGTTCACCAAACCTATAATGATCATGCTCAAGTTTTTTGATATAGATACACCATGTTTAGGAGATGTCTATGATGGCATGGACATAGTGATAGAGAAAATAAGTCATAATAAGAAAGAAAAGAGAGAGAGAGAGAGAGAGACCCCAAAGTAACCTTTTTCAAAAAGGTGGAATCAATCATTCTTCATCATTGGAACAACATGACCACACCATTGCACCTCCTTGCATATGCAATGTCTCTGAGTTACTATAGCTTTGAAATACTTTCTTTGCCAGGGAGATTATCACCATATCGAGATTCACCATATCGAGATTCTAAAGTTGCTATTGGGTACAAGCGGGCATTTGCTACTCTTCTCAGATCTAGAAGTGGAGGAAAATGTTAGGAGAGAATTAAGTTTGTTCATCTCAGGAAGAATACTCCTCGTGTTGTTAATGACCAATCCAAAATGGAATCTACTACATGGTGGTACCTCCATGGTCAAGATTTTATGTTCCTCCAACCTCTTGCAACCAAGATTCTATCACAAGTTTTTTTTTCTTTCTATTTCACTATTTGTATTGTAGAGTTAGCATTCTTTAATTTATTTTACATTTTTTATTTTTGAATTTGTTGGTTTTCTCTCCAATTTCAACGGGTTGTAAGTTCTTTCGCTGAATGGAATTGGAGTACATACTCATTTATCCACTTAGTGAAGTGTAACCGATCGGCCGCAAAAAAGGTAGAAGACTTGGTTTATGTTCATTCTAATTTGCGTCTTCTATTACGTAAGCAACCCCAATACAATGATGGTTCAGTGAAGCTTTGGGATGTAAACCCCGAGTGTACCGACTTCGATGCAACTATTGAAAATCTTGCTAGAGTCACTATGGGTGGTGATGATAAGATACTTACACATAATGCAACTTGTGTGAGCGGCACTGTTTCAGGTTCAAATGATGTTGAACTTGCAGCAGTTGCAAATGCAATTGATGATGATTCTTTTGATAATCCTTTTGATGATTGATGAACTACATTGAAGATAGAAGACAATTACTATTTTTGATTGTCAATTTTGTAATTGTAGAGATTTTCATTTGAATCATGACCCTAGACATATATGATATAGCATATGACTTAATATTGAAATTCTAAACTATCAATTGGCATTTAATATTTACCTTTGCCATTTGGTATTGATCAATGATGAAGTATCACACTATCAAATGAGTTAGTTTTACAATTCTGTATATTTCTTTATTTTTATTTTTTTTGTGTAGGCTGATTTGAGGGAGTAAATGCTAATAGACGGTTAGCCATCTCCTACAGCCCAGGTAGTTCTAAATTTAAATGCAATTTTAAAAAAGATAAACACAAAATAGAAAATAAAAAGGGATTTGAGGGAGCACAAGGGTCCCACACCCATTTACACCAATCCTAAACCTAAAACAGCCCTACTAACAACGAAAAAACATAAAATAAACTCATTTTGCCATATTCCAATCTGTGAAGAAGACAAAGAAAGAGAACAACTGTAAGAAGAGGAGAACAGCAATAGGAATTAAAGCAAGAGACCAGTAAATCATCTTCATTTGATGTGAGTTTATATCCATTGTTCGTTTGCTCAAAATCCTTTGCATTTTTTTTAAACCTTTTTTAAAGTTCCACACACTTTAGGAGAGCATTTTTATTTGTTTTTTGTTCAATATTTTCGCTTGAAAATGTGTTTTGAATTTTCAACAAAAAGACAATGACCAATGGTGAGGGTAATGAGATTCAAATTCAACAAAGAAGTTGTAGAAGTATTTTTGGGGGTTCTTTTGGGAGTGGAAGTATTGCAGTGACTATGAGTTCAAGTAACCCATTTAAATGCCCTTTTGAACTCCTCAAAACCAATGTAAAAGGCCCATTTAGTACCAAAAAACCCTTTTTACAATCTGCAACAGCCATGGATAAACACAAGAAAAAAAATAGAGGTTAGTCGTGCATGGCTATGTCATTTGTCCAACAAATATTATAGGGGCAGCTATACAATGGTTTACTTTTATCTTTTGTACATAAGTGAACAAGAGGTAAATGGTTGCGAAAAGTCACTTTAACTAAAAAGGCTGATGACTAGATTGTATATGGATGTGAGACAAAAAAAATAAGGTATTATCAATAGAGACCATGCAGCCTAGTATGTCATTGCCTACTCGAACATAGATGTTGGAAATCAAAGGTGAGAGGGTTATACCAAGGAAAAGGCTACTAGCGTTGGAGGAATTTTTAATATGCAATCACAAGAGGTGGATAAGTTTTCTATAATTCTATTACTAATTTTTTTTGCCCATACCTTATGAATTAATGTGACACATTCTCCCTATTTCAAACAAATGTTCAAAGATGCAATTATTGTTGATCCCTCATTCACCCACTAGATAAAATAGGTTACGCACAACCCTCCATAATAGGGAGTATTTTAAAGTTGAGTGTGGTAATGGAGGAAATGAGGCAAACTTAAATAAAGAATGGTTGCTCAATTATCATGGATGGGTGGACCAATATTAGGCATCAGTTAGACATCAATATCATTGTAACATGTTCAATTGGCTTTTAATTTCTTAGAGATATTGATTATTCGGGGATGAGGAATAATGTAAACTTCCAATTTCAAATTTTAAGGGATGCCACTAAGAGGTTGGACTCTTTAATGTTGTATATGTGGTAACCAATTCAAGACGTGTATATAAGTTAGTTGGCTCGATGGTGGAGGGTGCTTTCAAGAATATTTTTGAAGCCCATGTGATCATGCATTGAACATCACATAGAAAGAGATTTGGAAGATAGATTTGATGAAGGCAATGGTAGTAAAAGCTAGAGTCATGCAAATGTCCATTTGCAACCATCACACCCCACTTGCTTTGTTCAATACTTCTTCAATGAAGGAATTCCTCAAGCCCATGGATACTCAATACGCCAACTACTTCATTTTATTAGAGAGGATGCTTGAGATGCAAAAGCCTCTACAATTAATGATACAAAGCAATATAAGTAATGTTGTAAGGAACAGTTTAGGGGCTATGTAGTTGATACGTAAACTTTATAGGGCTACTATAATGCCCCTTTTGATTGTAATTCTTTTTTATATTACTATATATTTCACAACTTAGGTTGTGTCTTAAGAAACAAAAAAAGAAGCCAATATATTTGAGATGCAGAAGCCTCTCCAATTAATGATAGTTATTCTGAAATGTGGTACCTAGCTGAAGGAAAGCACGACTAAAAGAAAAAATGAGAAACAAAATATCCTTGATGATGATAAGTAGTCGAAAATGAAGTAAGACATTGCTGGTTTTATTGTTTAGTTATTAAATGATTAATTTATCAATGTTTCTAACCCGTAAATTATTTTCATTCTTTGTCATAGCATTTATTTTTGGTCATTTGAGTCTTAATCTTTTTTTAAAAATTTAACTTTTGTAACTTGTTTAATGTTTGCTCCTTCTCACCTATCATGTGAGTCATAAGAGATGTTGATATACCTAGCCTTGGAGAAATTTATTAGGCATATGATAGCATGCTTAGATTGATGAAGCGAGTAACTCATAGCAAGGATCTTACTTTGGGACTTCATAAGGGGCATAATAGGCCCATTGTGACACAATAATGAAACAATATGAACACCCTACTTCATATGGAAACCTATGCTCCAAATCCCAAATGGTATGCAGCTAGGACTAGGCGAGTGCCTCAATCTCATGATGAAGAGGTGAAACAAATACGCATGAAAACCCTTCAAAAGAGTATATTGATTAGGAGTTTTCCTTACTTCTCACATAATAGCTAGCCTTTGTCAATCTTTGTGGTCCAACATTCGACAAAATAAAGGCAAGGATGGATAAAAACTACATTAGCTCAGACTGACCCTATTAAGTGGTAGATGTGGCATGTCATGGCAAGGATGCACCAAAGTGATAAATGCTTGCCACTCACCACCTTTCACAAATTTTCAATTCATCTACTACAAAGAGGAATCGGTCCACATACAACTTCACTCATCAATCAGTCAAGAGAAATAGGCTTGCATCTTAATGCGTGGAAAAGCTAGTGGCTATGCAAAATTCCTTGCAACTTTGGGATCAACAAACTCCTAAAATCATCACACTCCAACAACACATTGGGATGTTGAAGCCAAAGCTGCCACACAAGTTGATAAGAAGAAAGCACAAGAGTGATCAGTTGGGATTCCATGAATCCATTGTATGAGGTAGCCCCTCATAGTGGCAATGACTCAAACTCCAATTTTGATGCAATGTTATCAAATACCAATCAGAGACAGCAGCATATTTTGAATGTTTTAGTCATCTTGTAATTGAAATTTCCAACCTTTGGGCATTTCCTTGTAAATTTTATATAACATCTATGTACATTGAGAATGGAAGTAACTGAATTCTGTTAATTTGTTTGTTCACTATCATGTGAAATCTCAATTCAAGTCTAAAATTATGTGTTAAGGTTGTATAAAGTATATGATGAATGCCTTATCAATGTCATCATATGAATATTTGAAATTTCCTTATATTTTTAAATTGAAACTTTTCCTACTTTTTCCATAGCCATCCTGCTGTCCCCTACAAAATGGCCTTCCTAAAAGAACATCTCAGAAACGTGTTCCTCCATCCTCTATTGTCCCCATCCCAAAAAATTGGTATAACTTGGATCTATACACCATGGCTGATATGTGGAGAAAACAATGGTAAAATAGAAACTCTATTTAGTTATTATTAATGAATACAAAAAAAATATTATTATATTATAATATTGATTTTATTAATATTGAACCAAGTTCATAAATACTACTGTATGAAATATTAAAAAAATATGTTTGGTTTTCTTATTGGGTTGTAAATATGTATACATTTATAATTTTTATATGTTCTCATATAAACAAGACAAAATGCACCCAACCTTAAATTTTTATTTTACCCAAACCAGTACCAGGATTGATAACAATTTAAGATTAAAGGCGCACTCAAACATTAACAAAGAAAGCCTCAGTAAGTGTTGTATACCGGAAAATGGGCAATAATTCAGCTCATTTGAAGTACAAAACATCAGATATCCTTCTGTATGAAATTGGGTTGAATTGAGAAAAGTAAATCTCTGGAAAAACAAATCTAGAGCAATGGAATAAAGGGAATTCAAAAGAATCAAGAAAAAAATCATGGAAGGACTTAATTTGACTACAATGGAACCAAAACTGGTATGCAGGTAATGTTAGTGTGGAAAGTTGAGTTGTAAATGACTTGGCAACAAATATAGGTATCTACAACAAGATTTAACGAGTAAAAAGTAAATAGATTATCTTGGGATCATAAAATAAGTAGAAAAATATCATCACATACCACCAAGTGAACAACTAATGCATAAAACACCCAAGAAATTTTAAACAAACTTCTTGCGAAATGCAATTATGAGAATAATTACTAGGCAGAGGTGTATAGAGATTGTTTCATAGCAGTTATGGCTTCTTTTAGACTCTCAAAATCATTATATATTTCTCTTTAATAATATCTAATCTGCTATCAATTAGGTAGTTGTTTTTCCTTTAGAATAATTCTGGATAATTTGGTCCAAATCGTTTTCGAAAAACAATTGCTCAAGGTTGACCTTATAATCCACCAGTAATTGAAATAATCATTTTTCCAGGATCATGTCAAAGATTAAGTAATCATATCGAGCCTGAAGACCTTGTTTGCTGTACAAATCCCAAATTTGACACTAAAACCCCATGTATATCAAAATTAAACTCCTGTAAGGACTATTTGTTATAGTGTGAATCAGAATCAATTCTAAGCAGTGCACTAAGGCATCCCATAACCCTGCAGACCAACCAGAGTGTTAAAAAAAGAGGCATTCAATTGTCAAAAAACATCCAAAAAGATTTTTATGGGTAAAAAGCTTGTCAAAAGTTGTATACGAGATTTTGCATCAATTGCGGGATCCATCATCAGGATGTAAGCATGATAAGCATGATAAGTACATCTTTTTTTTCCTCTTTGCTCTGTTTCAAATAAGCCATTTTTTTGCGAGAATCAATATTCAACAGACCTATCTAACCTTACCTTCATTTTTTCAACCTCATTGGCCTGAATCAAAATTTTACTTATATGATGTTATCTGTAGTCTACAAGCCCAGGGTGTATTGAGTTGAAAAAGAAATCCTTTATGTCCTTCATTTCAATTTTGTGCTTTAAAGTATATTCTTAGGAAAATTTAATCCTCTTGTACTTAATTTTGTATCAACATTGTCGCTACCATATATAATATATATCAAGTGTGTAGCCCGGGTTTATTAGGTACATTCAAGTATGTCTAGGTTACTCATCTGCTGTAAAAGATACCAAGTTGCATGAGCATGATGGACTGTGCATAGAACAACAGGCATTGTGAAACTGTAGAGGACCTTTCAGATTCCTTTTTCCATGAATGTGGCCTAGGCTTTCCTCAGATCATATTTGAAGCTTCCCCAAACCCGGCATAATATGAACCAATCCGAAAGAAAGAGAAAGACAATGTATCCAAGCAATTTAAAACAAAATATACCAGACTTCGAGCAATAAATGGTAATGTAATGCTTTCAAAATAAAGAAACCAAGGTTAAAATCTCACTCTGTGTTGAGACAGCATACTACCCAATGGACTCCCCATTGATGGGGCGCTGTGATAATATGGTTAATCTGTGGGCACATCGAAATGCTTGATTGCCCATACCAGAAGAGTCCAGGGCCGAGCTAGGGCTCCATGATTTTTGTAGGTAACCTCGACCAAAAAAAAGGTTAACCAGAAGCCTCAGATCAGAAAGATACAGAATCAAATCTAAGGGCATCACCTTGTTACGCTCGGAAGATTTTTTATTTTAAATCATAATCGAAGGGCAGTTTCAATTGCGAAGAAATGCATACTAATTTCCAAAGTAACACCCCAAGTTCGAACACAAGAGACGTGAAACATGGGCCGATTGAGTAAAACTTGGTATCAAACGCTTGTTGAATTTAACGCAATGAAAAAGCCTCACTCGTTGCAAAGAAAGCCAGAGCATCCATCTAATAAATGTCATTTCACTGAATGCAGAAATGAAACGAAATAAGACGAAACGAAAAATTACAAATAAAAAACCCTTACAATACTCTTCCAATGGCATCGATGCGTCTGCTGTCGCCTTCATTAGATCCTCCGCGACCACTCCACTGGTTTTCATAATACCCATGTTGCCCACCTTGTCTAGAATTATATCCTGCATAATTCTGAGATGCACTCGAATTTCTGCCATCAAAATCCTGTCTAAAGCCCTTGTTCCCAGCAAAGCCCGAACGTTCCTCCCTTTGGTTCTGCTTCGACTCCAGCTGCGACAACCGCAAGCTTATGGTCTCTTCTTCCCCAGACTTACGCGAAGGCCCCCCTACTCCACCACCTGATCTCTCCTTGGCAATTTCAGCCCTACTCTTTTCAGCTCTCTTCTCCTGCACTGCTGTAAAAGCATTAACTTCATTTACCTTCTGGTGCTTGATTTTTCCCAGCCACCATTCTCCGCCATCCGATCTCTCCTTCCCAATTTCAGCCGTACACTTTTCAGGTCTCTTGCCCTGCACTACTTCAGAAGCATTACTTTCAGTCACATTTTCCTGTTTGCTTTCTCCCGCCGTTAAAACTCTCATTTCTCCGCCGTTCGATACAAGGTGAGAGCTTGTGCCGCATGGAGCGGAATTCGAAGCAGTAGTTGGGGTATTATCATTATTATTACCATCAGTGCTCGCCTCAGACGCTTTCAAGGCCTCAGCTTTGGCTTTCCGTGCATCTTTTTCTGCCCTGGTAGGCCTCGGCATGGCTCGTTCTACTCTGCACAGATTGACAACTCTGAAAACTGAAATTTTTTGAAACTGAAATTTATTGCCCTGGGTTTTTGAAAAAGTTGAGAATACAGTAGAGTACAACTTCGTTTCAGGAAGTTTCAAAGGTGACGGCTTTCAGAATAATTTCGATGGCGCTTCGCTCGTGTGAAGGTCATTATCCATGGTGCTTTAACAAAAATATGTGAGCATAGGAAGGATGAAGCTGAATATCCTCGGAAAACAATATTTTTATTTTTATTTTTGCAAAGAGTTGTCACAAAGAAAAAGCATAATAACATTAAAGGGTTCTTATGGCTTGAATATGCAAGATGTTAATATGAGTGTGGGAAGGATAAGCATAGACTTCCAAAAATCAAGGTTGCGATTAAGATTTTCATCATTGAAGATATTACTAAAGACACAAAGAGGTTAGCATAGGGAAAAGCCCAAAATATTGATGGGCTATAAGCTTATCTTTGAAATGGGGCATTGATGTCCTTTCACCTCATATCAATTGTATCTTCACCGATGTCAATTAAGAATGTTTTTTCTGAAAATTAGACAACCAGTGTTATGATTCCCCTCCACAAAAGCGGTGACATAAATAAATCATCAAATTACTGCACTATTATGGTCAACCCCCTCCTAGGGAAACTCTTTGGTAGCATGATAGAATGCAAAATCAGCAAGTGGGTAAAAATAGAAGGCAACAGAGCTAAGGGGTAGACTGGTTTTAGACCAAAATATTCCACTATTGATCACGGTGTTACCCTTAGATTCTTGGTTGAAAAAATATGGAATACTCATGGTGATGAGGTCTTTTGTTGTTTTGTAGACTTTAAAAAGGCCTTTGACACAATACTACACAACAAACTTTGGGATAGAATGGAAGAACTGGAAATACCTAATGAGCTTAGAGTTGTGGTACATAGATTTTATGAGTAGGTCAAGGCTAAAATCAAAACCATAGATGGGATATTAGAGTGTTTTGGCGGTGATATTGGTGTCGAACAAAGGTGCTCACTCTCAAACAAGGGTGCTCACTCTCTCCAACTCTATTTGGGCTATAAATTGATAAGTTAGAAAAATGGCTAAACAAGACTAACAGGGAGGGAGTTCAACAAGCTAAATATGTGATAAAATTACATCTTTATGGATCAAGGGAACACTTAAAGGTACTTGGAATCTTTTGTCATAAGGTTGGGATGCAAGCGAACACTAGCAAACCAAAGTGATGATCTTCTCTTTGAAAAGAAGCAAGAAGACACAAAACACTTTTCTTTTCAAAGGCAATCCCTTATAGTGAATGAACACAAATATATGGGGATCAATTTTCACAACAAACTCAATTGGGAAACATGCAAAGAAAAAATAATTTAGGGAGGTTATAAAGTGTTTTATTCCTTACGAAATAGATGTAGGAATGCAGAGTTGTGGGATTGGAAAACCAAGAAAATGTTTTTTGGTTTGTTGGTCACCTCGATAATCCTTTACGGAGGCAAGATTTGGGGCAACAACATGTTAGATAAAAAATGGAGGCAAGTAGAAAGAATCCAAAAACATCTAATTATCAACAGTCTCTAAATTAAAACTATTGTCCCTTATGAGATCTTATTGGCAGAAACAAGTATTTTCCTATTAGAGGCTTCAGCAATGATTTGGTCGATAAGCTACTTAAAGAAAACTCAAAGTATGGAAAAACACTTGTATACATCTAAAATTGGTCAAAGCTAGTCAAAACAAAAATCAATCAAATACAAGCGATTTTGAATTAGTTAAAATCAATAAATCAAATAATAAGGTAATTGAATTAATCATTAAATTACATAGTTCATCAATTGATTAAATTCAATTCAATAAATCAATCATGGCTAAAGTAATTAATTCTTTTAAATTAATTAAATCTTAATATCCCTCACCCACCACTACATGACGAAAAATCAATCAATTAATAGGAAAAGAGGAAAGCAAGCACATGGATCACCAAAAGGCTTTGCTATCTTAAGCATTCAATCTTGAGGGAGAGAGTTGTCCACTCAAAGGGGACACCTCATTAACCCTTAACCTCAACCATGTTTTGACTATGGTTATCTTAACTTACCCCCTACACCTTGGGAAATCCTATAAATAGGATGCATAATTATGTTAGTAATAACTGAGAGGGGTGGGGGTGAATCAGTGGCCTCAAAAATTAATCCTTCAATCAACCCTTAAAACTTGTAACCATAAATTATAACTCTAGTTATCTTCTGTCCTACAAGATGAATGCCTTGAATTACTTATATCAATTTACTACTTGTCGGATTGCTTTCTTAAACCTTCTTATGTATGTTTATAGATAAGCAATCATCTATTTACCGAAACACAGTAAATACGTAGAGTATACCGATCAATCCAGAATTAACTATGTAAGATACAAAACAGTAAAGAATTGAATCATACACACATAACACATGAATTTTTAACGCGAAAACCCTGTTAAGGGAAAAACCACTGGTACCGGCACCCCAAATTTTCACTCTTCTAAAGTGAGCTCTGTTAAGAGCCAACCCTGTTAAAGGTTACAAACATATTGTTAGGTGTGACCTTGTTAGAGGATTTAGAAATAGTTTGTCAACTAGTATCTGGCATCTAATGCTACCATCCTTGATCAAACACTCACTTGGCCTGTCAATAGGTATCGGGCATATCCAATGCTACTTTTGTGATCAAATTTTTTGATACTCCTTGGGATGTATCTCAATTGAAAAAGACTTTTAAGTCCTGCTCGGTTAAGAGACTTATATGCTTCAATGGTTAAATTGAAACACTAATGATCTGTTCATACATACAACTCAATTGCAGATTTTCAGATCTATTGTAGGTCCATTACTTCACTGATCAATATAATAATATATATACCTTTGCTCCACACTTGTTCTGCTCTGTGATGTTGTCTCATTGTTCGTCGATGTCTGTAGAATCTAGCTCTTCCTTTAGCTTGTTGATCAGGACCGAAAGAAGACTTTCTTCTTCTTCAGATTTCCTTTAGCATCTCTCCTCTTCTCTTTTTCACCCCACATAATTCGTAATGAATTGGGTTTGTCTCTTATAGACAAGATTTCCTCTTTTCTTGGCTTTCTTGATCTTGGCGTGTTCAACAATCTTTGCCAATAGATTTAAAGCAAATCTCCAGTCTGATCTCGTAGAGATCTTCTTGCCAACTAGAAAAAGCAGCTTTAAATCAATTATTTATCTCCAGCTTTATCTAGATGATTAAAAGAATGATAAGTATTAGTTAACTCTATCTTTAGCTCTTGACAGCTAAGCATTTTGTCATTTTTTGAACTCTCTGTTCTGTCGGTCAACACTCCAGTTAGTCATCGGTGATAACTGACTCTTCTGTCAGTGTGACTTCAGTTGTCATCAGGATCTCCATCCTTTGTTTTCTCCGTCGAGCAACACTGAAATTATTTTCGTCGGGTTACTTTGTGTTTTGCTCGTCGGGCAACACTGTAACTCTGCTCGTCAGTAATGTTGTGCATTTCTTCGTTGGGCAACACTGTGACTTTGTTCTTTTACTCTGACCATCGGGTGCACTCTATCAGTGTATATAGTCACTTAGTGAATACTTGACTTGTATGCATTACTGATAGCATAGCCTTGATTCATCGGTTCTTTGAAGTCTTTGGCAGTATCTCCATGACCATATAGATTATATTAAGTTGACATCAATGACAATACATTACATTAACTGATTTAATGCCTTGCATGATCATCAACTTAACATCTTCAAACATTCAATTAGTTGCATGTCATCAATCTCTCCCTTTGGCATTGATGGCAACATACTACATTATCATATTATGCTATTGCTAATACAATATGAAATATACAGTTTCATCAAGCTTTCCTAATGTAACTAATACAAATGTATATCTATCGGTAAGCTCAAATAGCTTTGATTTGATTCTTGCAACTTTCCATCTATCTTCAATCCCTTCACTGGATAGATGTAGAATCTTTCTTTCTCTGGTGTGATGTGTTCTCCTTTTGTGTCAAACTCTCTCCCTTCGACTGTTCTTGTCTTTTGATGTTTTCTCTCCCTTTGTATTTGCTCTCCCTTTCTGATTTCTTTTCTCCCTTTGGATAATCTCTCCCTGAGATGATAATAAATATAATCTCTCCCTTTGTCAGTATGATAATGAGATATCTCTCTCCCTTTGACATTAATGCCAAACTTCTTATCTTTTCAAACAAACTTTTGACAGTTATGTCAAGTGGATCTTTCTATCCATAATATATTCCTTGAATTTCCCAATCTATTGGTAATAACTCTGTTGCTCGGAGTAGATAAATACCTTGATGTGTATAGATTTATCTTTGAAGTCCATCTCTTTGCTTGCATCAACATGAATGATATTCTGATAATATTTAGGCTGATGCAGCCTCCTAGTCAGCTTATTGACCAGTAGACAAGGGTCTGACCCCTAGTCTCTTTCTCAAGTATTCAAATGCATCCTTGGGCAGTGGCTTGGTGAAGATATCAGCCAATTGTTCCTTTGATTGCACATACTCAAGTATCACCTCTTTTGCCTAAAATTGTTATCTCAAATAATGATACTTGATGGCAATATGATTTGTTTTAGCATGCATGACTGGATTCTTGGAAATGTTTATTGCACTTGTATTATCACAATAGATAATTACTGGTTCTAAAATTTTCATATGCATACCTTCCAGTAATAGTTTGATCCATGCAATATTTGAGTAGTTTGCAGCAGCAGCAACATACTCTGCCTCTATAGTAGATTGTGAGATGCATCCTTGTTTCTTGCTGATCCATGTGACAAGTCTGTCACCCATGAAGAATGTTCCTCCAGTTGTGTTCTTTCGGTCATCAAGATTTCCAGCCCAATCAGCATTGGTAAAGACCTTAAGTTCAAATTTGTCTTCTCTCTTGTACCATAAGCCATATTCTTCGGTATTCTTTGGATATCTTAGGATTCTTTTCACAGTAGTCATATGTGATTCCCGGGGATTAGCAGAAAATATAGCAACTATTCCTACTGCATGTGCAATATCTGGTCTAGTATGTACAACATACATGAGTTTTCCAATCATTGATCTGTACAAAGTCTAATTTACCTTTGATGACTTGTCCTCCTTTGTCAGTTTGCATCCAGTTACCATCGGTGTTCCAACTGGTTTGGACTCTTCCATCTTGAATATTTTTAGTACTTCTTTAATGTACTTGGATTGTGTAATGAAAATACCTTCATCTTGTTGCATGATCTCCAGACCAAAAAAGAACTTGATCTCTCCAAACATAGACATCTCAAACTTTTTTCTCATTTCATTTGCAAATGATTTGCATAGCATATCATTGCCTCCAAATATGATGTCATCAACAAATATCTCAACAATCAAAATATTAGCATCAATATCTTCCTTCAAATAAAGATTATTGTTTTCACTAGTCCTTACAAATCCAATACTTATGAGATAGGAATGAAGTTGTTCATACCAGGCTCGAGGTGCTTGTTTTAATCCATATAGGGCTTTGTGAAGTCTACATACCATGTCCCTCTTGTCTGGATCAACAAACCCTTCTGGTTGTTCAATGTATACCTCTTCTTCAAGTATTCCATTCAAGAATGCAGACTTGACAGCCATTTGATATACCTTGAATCCTTTATATGCAACATTAGCAAGTAATATTCTTACTCCTTCTAGACTAGCAATGGGTGCAAAGGTTTCTCCATAGTCAATTCCTTCTTCTTGTGCATACCCCTTGCATACTAGTCTTGTCTTATTTCTTGTGACTTCTCCATTCTCATTCAACTTATTCCTGAATATCCATTTTGTACCAATGACATTCTTGTCATCTGGTCTTGGTACAAGTGCCCATGTCTTATTTTACTCTATCTGTTCAATCTCCTCATTCATAGCACTTATCCATTCATCATTATCTAGTGCAGTATCGACAGATTTGGGCTCAAAATTACAAATAAGACATCTTGTATTTAGAGACTTACTTCTAGTTCTCATACTAGTATTTTTATCTCCAAGGATTTGGTCCTATGGATGGTTCCTTCCGACATATCTTGTAAATACAGGTTTAGCTCTTTGTCTAACAGCTTGATCATCATTTTGTTCTTCATTCTGTTCTCCATCAATTTGTGCATCATCTTGAGCAATATTCTGATCGTCGGTGTTTGCAGCCTGATGCTTGGGTGCAATGATCTATTTCTCGGGAGATCTACATTGTTGGTAGGGTAGAGTATCAGGTTCCTCATTGTAAGTGAACCTATTGTAGTCCTCTAGTTCTTTAGTGCTTTTCTTTTCATTCTTCTTTTCAAATTCATCTATCTTTACATTTGCACTTTCAACAATTTTGTTAGAGGCTTTATTTAGACATTTATAAGCCTTGCTCTTGGTAGAATACTCTAGAAAGATTCCTTCATCACTCTTGGAGTCAATTTTTCCATTTCTATCATCTTTTAAGATATAACATTGATTGCCAAAATTTTTGGAAATAACTTACATTGGGTGTGTATCCATGCCATAGCTCATAAGGTGTCTTTTTGGTGTCTTTCTTCAATTGTACTATGTTCAATGTGTAAATAGCAGTAATGACAGCTTCCCTCCAGAAGATTTGGGTGATGCCTTTCTCTATCATCAGTGTTCTTGCACAATCAACTATGGATATGTTCCTTCTTTCAGCAATTCCATTTTGTTGTGGTGTTCTCGGTGCAAAGACTTGTCTTTGATTCCATGCTCATTACAAAAGTTAGTGAATTCATCTGAAATGAATTCCCCTCCTCTATTCGATCTTAAGAATTTTAACTCCTTACCACTTTGCTTCTCAACCATTGATTTGTACCATTTAAACATCTTAAATGCTTCTAATTTATCTTTTAGAAGCATGACTGTCATCATTCTAGAGTAATCATCAACAAAGAGAATAAGATATCTATCTCCATAATAACTCTTTGTCCTCATAGGTCCACATAAATCAGTATGGACTAATTCTAGAATTGCATCAGATGTATGGGTTTTTCTTTTAAAACTAGACTTTGTCATTTTACCTTTTTGGCAATTCTTACACATGATGTTGTCGGGCTTGGTCATCGTCGGTAAGCCTCTGACATTTCTCTTTTTGCTTATCTTTGTCATGTTGTCAAAATTCATATGACACAATCTTTTGTGTCACAGCCATATCTCTTCATTTGTAGCAATCAAACAGGTGGTGTCAGTATCATTCAGATAGAATAAATTACCTTTTGTCTGCTCACTGGTACCAATCAGATTTCTTGAAGATCTTTGCCTTCTTTTTTTCAAATGCTACTTTGTGACCTGAATTATTCAACTGAGAAACACTCAATAGATTATAATTTAATCCATTCACCCAATAAGCATTTTCACATTTTATCTGGTTATTCAACATTATGGTTCCTCTACCTTCAAATAGACAACGTGTGTCATTACCCATTCTTACTGAACCACCTTTATAGTATTCAAAAGTCTCAAACTTTTTCTTATCACCGGTCATATGGTGAGTGCAGCCACTATCTATGATCAAAACATAATTTTTACTTAATTTAGATATCAGATATGTTTCTACATACCTTTCTTCATCATCATTTGAATCTTCTTTTACTGCTACAAACACCATCTCGATGTCTTCATCAGATTTGGTGTTAGTGTCTTCGTCTTTGCATTTTTCTAGGTAACTGGCCTTCTTTTCTTTGGCCTTATAGTCTCGGGTATCTCTTCTTTCTGCTTGTCGGAAGCTTCTGTAATCACCTCTGTCAGACTTCTTTTCAAATGATCTGTCATTACTTCTGTCATCTTTTCTTCTGTTAGTACATCTTGCATCAAAGTGTCCAATCTCTTTGCAATTAAAACAAACAAGTGGTAATTTACCTTTGTATTTACCTTTGCCTCTTTGCATTCTTCTAGCCATAAGTGCTTCAATTTTATCAAGATCATCTTCTTCACTTTCACTATCACTATCTTTTCTCATAGTGTTTTTATGACTTGATTTACTTATTCTCATAGAAGGTTTGAATGCAGACTCTATATTTGGTAAGACACTATTATCAAATTTATTCATCTCAAATGAAATCAGTCTTCTAATCAAACTGTCTAGAGTAACATTGCTATTTTCTACTACTCTCATTTCTTGAATGGCAGATACCCTAATAGCATAAGTAGGCAGTAAGGTTCTTAGAATTTTACTTACCACCGTTTCTTCTTCTAGTACACCTCCAACTCCTTGGATAGCATTGACTACCTCTTTGATTCTTGTACTGTACTGAGTGATGTTTTCACCTTCTTTCATTTTGAGATCATCAAACTTTCCTCTAAGGCTTTCTGCCTTGGCTCTCAAAACATTCTTGTCACCACCATGTACAAGCATCAATTTGTCCCACATCTGCTTTGCAGTTTTGCAAGTTTTGACATCTTCAAATTCAGCACCAGAGAGTGAGGAAGCAAGCTCTATCTTCATGCAATTGTGCTCATGCTTCTCTCTCATTTGTTCAACTATTGGTTCTCCTATGGGAAACACACATTCATTATCTAAGTATTGAGTAACATCATTACCAATACCTGATAAATGGAGTCTTATTCTACTCTGCCATGAAGCAAAATTATTTTTGTTCAACTTGGGCACATCTCATCTGTTCATCTTGTGATCTTTATCTTAGGTCTTGAAACCTTCCTTTCTAAGCACACAAGCTCTGATACCAATTGTTAGTAATAACTGAGAGGGGGGTGAATCAGTGGCCTCAAAAATTAATCCTTAAATCAACCCTTAAACCTTGTGACCACAAATTATACCTCTAGTTATCTTCTGTCCTACAAGATGAATGATTTTAATTACTTATGTAAATTTACTACTTGTCAGATTTCTTCCTTAAACCTTCTTCTGTATGTTTACCGATAAGCAATCATCTATTTACCGAAACATAGTAAATATGTAGAGTATACCGATCAATCCATAATTAACTATGTAAGATACAAAACAATAAAGAATTGAATCATACACACATAACATGTGGATTTTTAACGTGGAAACTCTGCTAAGGGAAAAACCACTAGGACCGGTACCCCAAATTTTCACTCTTCTAAAGTGAGCCCTGTTAAGAGCCAACCCTGTTAAAAGTTACAAACACACTGTTAGGTGTGACCTTGTTAGAGGATTTAGAAATAGTTTGTCAACTAGTATCTGGCATCTAATGCTACTATCCTTGATCAAACACTCACTTGGCCTGTCAATAGGTATCAGGCATATCCAATGCTACTTTTGTGATCAAACTTTTTGATACTCCTTGGGATATATCTCAATTGAAAAAGACTTTTAAGTCCTGCTCGGTTAAGAGACTTATATGCTTCAATGGTTAAACTAAAACACTAATGATCTGTTCATACATACAACTCAATTGCAAATTTTCAAATCTATTGTAGGTCCATTACTTCACTGATCAATATAATCAAATATATACCTTTGCTCCACACTTGTTCTGCTCTGTGACGCTGTCTCATTGTTCGTCGATGTTTGCAGAATCTAGCTCTTCCTTTAGCTTGTTGAGCAGGATTGAAAGAAGACTTTCTTCTCCTTCAGATTTCCTTTAGCATCTCTCCTCTTCTCTTGTTCACCCCACACAATTCGTAATGAATTGGGTTTGTCTCTTATAGACAAGATTTCATCTTTTCTTGGCTTTCTTGATCTTGGCATGTTCAACAATCTTTGCCAATAGATTTAAAGCAAATCTCCAGTCTGATCTCATAGAGATCTTCTTGCCAATTGGACAAAGTAGCTTTAAATCAATTACTTATCTCCAGCTTTATCTGGATGATTAAAACAATGATAAGTATTAGTTAACTCTATCTTTAGCTCTTGACAGCTAAGCATTTTGTCATTTTCTGAACTCTCTATTCTGTCAGTCAACACTCCAGTTAGTCATCGGTGATAACTGACTCTTCCATCAGTGTAACTTCAGTTGTCATCAAGATCTTCGTCCTTTGTTTTCTCCGTCGAGCAACACTAAAATTATTTTCGTCAGGTTACTTTGTGTTTTTCTCGTTGGGAAACACTGTAACTCTGCTCATCGGTAATGTTGTGCATTTCTTCATCGGGCAAAACTATGACTTTGTTCTTTTACTCTAACCGTCGGGTGCACTCCGTTGGTGTATACAGTCACTTAGTGAATACTTGACTTGTATGCATTACTGATAGCATAGCCTTGATTCATTGGTTCTTTGAAGTCTTTGGCAGTATCTCCATGACCATACAGATTATATTAAGTTGACATCAATGACAATACAATACATTAACTAATTTAATGCCTTGCATGATCATCAGCTTAACATCTTCAAACATTCAAACAGTTACATGTCATCAAATTAGAGTAAAGGATCGAACGACTACTTTCATGCATCTACTTTCATAATCTAAAACCCACTTTCATCCCAATTTCATTCAAGCATCATAGTTATAGCTCATTTACATCCACTATCTTTGGAGTAAAATTGATAATTGCATTTAGTTACATCATAATGGTGAATTATCATGAAGTTCTAGGAGGATTTGAGCATGGAGATTAGCTCAAATTGCATCAATTAAATTTTCTTTGCATCAATTCATCATTTTAGATCATTAATATTCTCGTTCTAGGGGTTGTCACTTTAGGATTGCTTTGCAGCTGAGAGCAATATTTTAATCCTTCTAGCTAGAGATCCATGAGACACTCTCAATCATTTCAATTTTAATTTTAATTAGCATAGATCTCTTGAATTCAAATTTATAATTGTGATTGAATTAATATTTCATGCAGGTTTGTGAATTGCAGGTTTACACGCACACAAATAGCGCCCATCGTGGGGCCCGCTGTCCTACATTCTAACATTATTTTCTAAGCATTTTTGAAGAATTGATAGTGTAGATTCATATTTGAGCAGAAGAAGATCACATTTGATCAGTAAAACATCTCATAGGATCCATAGAAATTTGCATTTGATCAGTAAAGTGTCTCATTTGGTCTCTAGAAGTTTACATTTGAAACATCTCATATGATCCATGAAAGTTCACATTTGAGCAATAGAGCATCTCATATGGTATGTAAAAGTTCACATTTGGTCAAAAGAACATCTCATATGAGCCATAAAAGTTCACATTTGGTTAATACTAGGGAGTTTTGAAATGTGTTGCTTGATTTGATAATATGCAGATAAATTGAGGTTTCAGATAGATAAAGGGGTCAAATTCAAGAAAATTATTCATCTTAGGACAAAATCTTACATTCTAATATTCTTTCTTCAAGTGTGCTTTCGCAAGATTGACATGACAAAATCTCAAAAATTGATAAGAGTGTGCATTCGGAACGAATAGATTGGCATCAAACTCAAAGGAGTTCACCCATGATCAAAAGGAGTCTCACATTCAAATTCTATTATATCTCCATTTAAAATTTGTGTTATCTCATGCAATTCTTTGTTCTATCTCATTCGGTCTCTGTTCCATCTCATCGGTCCCTATTCCATCTCATACGGTCTCTGTTCCATTTCATTCGGCATTTTTTTCTTAGCATTTGGTTTATGATATGGAACATTAGAATTTGTTATATTATTTGATGAATTGAAGTCTAATTGATGTTTTGATGACTTGCAGATGACTAAAGGGATCAAATAAAGGAAAATCCAAAAATTTACATTCAAATTGCCTAACTATTTCCATGAGGAAGAGGCATGGAGATTATACAAAAACACAAAAAGGACACAATTAGCCTTTGAATCGGAAACTTTGGAGGAGAAAATTCAAGCTCGAAATAGATGGTCCAATTTAAGAAAGTCTGGAAAGCTATGTTCAAAATGCTTGACTATTTTCAAGAAAAGGAGGCCAAAATACTCAACAAGTGGGCTAAGAGAACACATTGGGCAAATGCAGACGAAATAGCTTGATAAAGAAGGTAAAGAATATAGTAGATATTTGAAGATTTTAAACTTATATCAATCTTTCTATCAAATACCTAGGATCAATATAGACACTTAATCTTTCTAAGCATTTTTCATCCTTTATCCATTGCTTTGTGTTTCTTCACTGTGCTCGTTTGGTGTTGGACTAACATTCGTGGGAATATTGGATGCTAAGGAGCTAGAACGATTGCTGAGGTAACATATAATAAAAATAAAAATCATCAAAAATGCACACAACTTCAAATAAGGTACACATATTAAACTCTTAATTTTACATGTACCTTTCATTTCATCTTTTGGCAAAATTTCAAATTTTCAAACACATAACCTAATTAGGTGACCTCATTGAATTTCATTTAAATAGAAAAGGTCTAAGAAATAATCATGTATTTTTGGTGTTTGGAGAATAATAGTAATAAGGATACTCTCTCATCCTTCTTAGGGTGATCAAACTCCTAGACCTACTTTTATCTCATTTTTTTAAAGTAGTCCATTCATTTTGAAGCCATAGTGGGCTTGCCTCCCAAGATTTTCCTTAACGATGATGGTGAGAGGGACAACCCAAAGTGGGATACAAAACCGCTTTAACTATAGTTATCCAACCCACTTAAACAAATACCATCATCCTTAATGGGGTGAAGGACAAAGAGCAATTATATAGTAGCCTTCCTCGAGTATTCCTTACGGATTGCGAAAACCTCCCTCACATTGGTGGGAAGATCTCGTAAAGAGAGGTAAAAACAAAGGCTCTTTGAACGAAATCCTTATTAAATCGTGGTTAAGTAGCAAGCTTACCTCTTTATCCATGGAAACCAAAATTTTCCTTAGGTAGCTTGTCTGAATTGATTTATTTGTGCAAAACTTGTGGAAACGTTACAAGAACATACAATGGATGTTATAACTGCTTTATTTTTCTAAGATGAGTGCTTGAGTGTGGTTGTTTGTTATCTTTTGGATACATTTTTTAATTAAATGTATTCTCAATAGAAATAGGTTCTTTAAGAAAATCTGTCATTGTTATAACTCCAAACAAGTTGATCATTTACATAATTCCAATTAAATCACATCAAATTAAGAGTGTTGTCAAAACATCCAAATCCTTGATTTTTGAAAAGTTTGTCATCAAGGATTACAGGTCCTTTTCTTAGAACCAACAAAATCAGGACCTATCAATAAGTCTTCATCATAGAGATATATCTTTCTCTATTAGACATCATCTTAGGGGATACTTTAATTTTGATCGAAACATCCTTGGAATCTTAACATATCACTTGTTTGTAGTAAATTCAACCAGGATTTTTGAGGAAAACCTTAACCATTGAGAAGATCTTGATTCAAGAAGTAACTCATGAGTTACTTTCATGCCAAGAACAAGGACAATATCTTATCATTTTGAAGCAACTAATAACAAGGTCACATGAAAAGAGTAACATCTCAAGAAGAAACACAACCTCAACACGAGAATCAAATTGAATCACCCACAAATCAAATACATCAAGTTGAGTCTAACCTATTAAAAATCAAACACAAACCACTCAAACAAACATGGATAATGAATGGGCTAGTGCTAATAACCACAACAATAATGAAGAGATTACAGATGAAAAGATCAAGGAGGCACAACAAAACATCCATTTCATGAATATGATAGAAAAGTGCTAGAAAAGGATAAAGATAGGTATTTCATGACATTAGATCAACTAGGGGTCAAACTACCTCATAATCATGACGTATCCAAATTGAAACAAGATGAGGATGAGGTTAACCCTCTAGGAGTCTTAACTAAACATATCCAATCCCTTCAAACGTAATTGGATAATATTCAAAATGGAAATGCTCCAAAGCAATATACAATATAGGGCATTTGTCCTTTTCCCTTTGAGAAGAGTTTAGTCATGATACTTTTTTACCTAATGTTGTATTTTCGAAATATGATAAATATATGGGTACAACTGACCCTCAAGACCACATTAGAGAATTATGCACGTTAAGCATGGAATTTCTCCATGAAGCAACCTATCTCATGAGGTTATTTCCTAGGATCTTAGGTGGCCAAGAAAGGGAGTAGTTTTCTAAATTACCATGTGAAATTAAAACATTTGAAGAATTGGTCTCTAAGTTCATGACTCAATACTCCTATAATATTGAGCATGAAGTAACCATGCTAGGTTTATGCAACACTAAACAGAAAAATGGGGAAGCATTTTTTACTTTCCTACAATGCCGGAGAAAAATCTTTACAAATACCCAAGAAGTGTACCATAAAAATAGAAAATTGACATATTTATTAATAATTTGAATAGTCAAATGAATTATTGGCTACAACTCCAATGTCCCCATCCTTTTAAAAAATGATTGAAAATAACATAAAAATAGAAGATGTTTTGGTAAAGAAGGGTGAACTTATGTTATACAAAGATAACAAGGGATTTTTGAACAATTACAACAATAATCCCTCAACCAATAATAATAATGATAAACCTAAGTTTTGGTTTAAAAAAAACAATAATAACCTAGTAATTATGGAGTGGTAGAAGCAATCAATATCAAACCTAAGTCATTCTATCTTTCTAGTAATTCTAGCCACCAAACGAACAACATCAATCCACCCAAAAATAACTCGTTCAACAACAATAATAACAATAACAATAGTAACCAAGGAAAAAAACACCAAAACTACCACTTATGTCCCAATTCAATTTGCCATGAAGGAAATTCACTCCATTGGGAGAACCCCTTGAGAAAGCTTTAATAACACTTATCACAAACAAAATCATAACTCTACCTGATTCAAGAGGCTTCGAACCCCAAGTCAAATCCTCAAGGTGGAATGAATCACATCATTGTGAGTACCATAGGAACAAGGGACATAATACCAATGAATGCATGAGATTAAAACATGTGGTTCAAGATCTAATTGACAATGATACTATTGAAGTAGATGGACCTACAAATAATGAAGATCATAAAACTTTCAAAAATCCTTTCTTAAACCATGAGAAGGGTGAATCTTCCAATGCAAACCAAAAAAACAAGATGTAAAACAACAAGGTGAATTTTTCCCATACTTATGACAATACTATAAATTCTCTATCCAATTTTGAAAATACCATCAATGTCATAGTAGTAAAAGGTAAGCAAGACAAAGATCTCGTCAATATCATCACTAGGGGGAAAACAACAAAAGTCACCTTACAAGGAACCTCCAACACAAAAACTAGGCATAATCCTTCATCTTTTCTATCAAAACAATATAATCTAGTGGATCAACTTCAAAAGACCTCGACACAAATATCAATTTTGGAGTTGTTAAAACTTTCACCATCCCATAAAGAAATTTTGGAGTTGATACAATAGTTCCTAACATTTTGGATGTAGAACAATTCAAAACATGGTTAGTCATCTTACTGCACCGCATTGCCAATCCTTCTCCGAGAAAGATGACATATCCTTAAATCATCCTCAAAATATGCCCTTGCATATTGAAGTCCTAATCCAAAAGCATAGAGTCAAGATAGCCTTGATAGATGGAGGGGCTGGCTTAAATATATGCACTTTGAACCTTGTTAAAGCCTTGGGATATACAGAAGATGTTGTGGATCCTTAGAGGAAGATAACCATTAAAGCTTACGACGACGAAGAGAGACATTCTAAAGGAATGGTTATTTTACCAATTCGAGTGGGCCCTATTCAAAAGGGGACAATTTTCTAGGTATTAGACCTCGAGTTGAACTACAACATATTTTTGGGAAGGCCATGGATTCATGAAATACAATTTGTTCCTTCTACTTATCATCAATGTTTAAAGTTTCCTTATATAGGGAAAGAAATAGCAATCAGTGGTGATCTTAACCCATTCCAATATTGTAATAATATCAAACCAGTTATAGATTCCTTTGTACCGCATAATAGTCAGGTTTCCACATCAATTTATTCCCAAGGACAAGCTAAAGAAGAAACTCCTAGTACAAGGTCTCCATCCAAAGAGAAGGAAAAATACTATTTCAATGTTCAAATAGTGAAAATGATAGTTCATCCACATCAAACAAGGGTAACGAGGGAATTTCTCTTTTACATTCAAATGATGAAAATCCTAGATCCTCCAGTTCAAGTGCTTCTAACCAAGGAGAAAATGAGTCAAAAGGTACAAAGTTAGAAAAGGGGAAGGAAAAGGAAACACACTATCAAAACATGGACACCTTACTAAAACACTTTGAGAAGAAATGTAAGGTTCATCATAAATGGGTAGGAGAATATTCATTATCGATGGTTAATTTACCAATCTCTCCTAAGTCACATGGCAAACCATTTACCTCAAGTATTCAAAAATACAATGACAATTTTGTAAGGGCTAGTACATCAATGAAGGTATAAGAAGATAATGAAATTCTAAATTGGCTAGACAAAGATGAGGAAGAGTCAAATCAAAGGGTTAGACATATTAGCATTCCCACACATCAATATGGGAAAGGATTTAAAATAATGCAAAAAATGGGTTACCAAGGAAAGGGTCCTCTTGGTAGGAGAAATGAAGGGCTATTAGAACCTATAGAAGCTACTTCCTGGTCTAATAATGACAAAATTGGAGTAGGGTATCTTGAACAATGATATAATGAAAATAAACTCCCTCACTTGTATGAACAAATAGACAAGGTAGAATCATATGGTGATGATGATTCGAAAAAATGGGAATGACATTCCTTATCCAAAGAATCATTCCATGAAAAGGAAGTTGATGTGATACACTCTTATGCACCTACATCCAAAGAAGCACAACTTTCAAATCAAGAGTGGGTAGGAGAGCCATACGTATCTACATTCTTAAAGGGACCAAGCTCTAGGTTTACTTCACAAGAGTTATATCCACAATACATTCAAGACTATTCTAGTGAGGAAGAAATAGATCCAAGCTCTATGGACCATCTTGAGGAAATGCACGTTATTGATCTTGATGATACAATGTATGAACTAGATTATAACCAAGTCAGGACCCTAACCCTGATGGACCTAAACCTAGATAATTATTCCTTACCTTTAATCCATCTTGAACTCATTGATTGGGATACAACTGAGCCAAACGAAATAAACATCTTTCAAAATGATCATTCTATTGTCATGTACCTCAATGCAGTTGAACCATCTTCTACCAATGAATCGTATCAAGATGCAACAATGGGGGGAAGTGTCAAGTTTCTTAGTCACAAAAATAAAAGATCTAGTGGCGAAAACCACCATGTGGCAGTACTAGATTAGAAAAAAGTAAAAACATGAGACATATTCAAAGGTGAAAACCCAATTGAAGCACCCAATGATGAGAAGCTTGACACTTTACCTAAAAACTATGAAGAGAGGTCATCTATATTGTTTGATCCAATAGAGAAAATAAACATTGGAACTGAGGAAGAGCCTAAGATCATCAATTTAGCAACATCTTTTTCCAAAGAAGAAAGACACAAATTCATCAACTTTTTCAAGGAAAGATAAGTCAATTTTGCATGGTCATATGCTGATATTCTAGGGTTAGATCCAAATTTGATAATGTACCATTTGAATATAGCTCCAAGAAATAAGCTCATCAAGCAAAAATTGAGAAAGATGAACCCACATTTAGCCTTGTTGGTTAAAGAAGAATTGAAGAAGCTTACATATTTTTGAGACTTGAACAAGGAATGTACCAAGGATGATTTTCCTCTTCCAAACATTGATACAATAGTGGACCTCACAATTGGACATTTTATGTTCTCATTAATGGAAGGTTTTCTGGATACAGCCAAATAAAAATAGCACCTGATGATCAATATAAAACTACTTTCACCTGTGCATGGGGTACTTTTTGTTGGAATGTGATGCATTTTGGTCTCAAAAATGCTGGAGCTACTTACCAAAGAGTTATGATAACTATTTTCCATGACATGATGCACACATTCATGGAATATTATGTAGATGACATTTTAGAAAAATCTTATACAAGATGTGAGCATCTACCAATTCTAGACAAAATCTTCTCAAGGTTGGAAAAATTTAAAGTGAGACTAAATCCAAAAAAGTGTGCATATGGAGTCCAATCAGGAGAATTGGTAGGTTACATTATTTCAGCAAAAGGAATAGAGGTGGATACAGATAAAGTTAAAGCCATTATGGAAATGAGAGCACCAAGAAACATTAGCCAATTAAGGTCTTTGAAAGGAAGGTTACAATCCATAAGGAGGTTCATATCACATTTGGCAGAAAAATGTTATTCTTTTACCCAATTTCTACACAAGGACATATTATTCAAATGGGACAACAAATGTGAGGAATCCTTTTCTCTTTTGAAGAAATATATGATGAATCCTCTCGTATTAATGGCTCCAATACCATGGAAACCTTTGATACCCTATATCTCAACACCACAAAATTCATTGGGAGACTTATTATCACAAGAAGATGATCAAGGAAAAGAAAAAGCAATCTACTACATTAGTAGAACTTTGGTGAAATATGAGCTCAATTATACCTTTATAGAGAGGGCATATCTAGTAGTGATTTTTGTTTCCCAAAAGCTAAGACATTACATGCTAGCACATAAAATCAAGTTAATTGCTAAAATAGATCCATTAAATATCTTCTTGGTAAATCATCTCTCATAGGAAGGTTGGCTAAGTGGGTCATGGTACTAAGTGAATTTGACATAGAATATGTGGACCGAAGAGCTATCAAAGGAAAAGTCATAGCGGATCAATTAGTAGAAGCACCAATATTAAGTGAAGAACCTCTACAAATAGAATTTCCAGATGCACATATTCTTACACTTGTACCTCAAACCTTGAAGTTGTACTTTGACATGTCATATACTCAACATGGCTCGGGAGTAGGAATTCTTTTCATTACACCTCAAGCCCTCAAAATACCAAAGTCATACAAGCTCTTTTTTCTATGCACCAATAATATAGCAGAATATGAAGCACCTATCATTGGACTCAAGATGGCCTTGGAATGGAGAATCATATAATTACAAATCTATGCAGACTCTCAATTGATCATTAATCAAATTAACGATGAATACCAAACCAAAGATGAAAAACTCATGCCCTACAAAAGGATGGTTGATGATTTTAAGAAATATTTTGTATTGATCACATTCGAGAAAATACCAAGAGTTGATAATAAAGTAGTAGATGTCATGGATACACTAGCTTCACTTCTACAAGTACCTGATCAAAATGAAAGATATCAATTCTTGGTGGAAGAATTGGTTAAACCTGCATATGACCATCCCGATTCCCAAATCAATTTCCTACTTGTGGGTCCTGACTCTACTTGGTATGGTCCTATCTATACATATCTAAAAGGTAATATCCTACCATTAAACCAATCATGTAATGAAAAAAGGAACTTTATATTCTAAGCCTCTCATTTTACCCTTATAGATGACACACTGTATCGAAAAGGTCTTGATGGAATGTTACTTAGATGTTTAGAGGGTGAGGAATATAAAACATCCTTACAAGATGTTCACGAGGGTATTTGTGGGTTACATTCAAGTGGGTTTACCTTAGATAAAAAACTCGTTGATATGGGGTATTATTGGCCAACGACGGAAAAATATTCATGCCAATTTGTGAATATTTTCCAAAAGTATCAATTCTATGGGAACCTCATACGTGTGCCAACACAAGAATTACACCCATTGACTACACCTTGGCCCTTTTATCAATGGAGGTTTGATTTGGTTTGTATGATATATCCTTCTTCCTCAAATGGGCACAAATACATTATAATTGCAACATAATATTTCACAAAATGGGTGGAAGTTGTACCCTTTATCAACTGCAACAAGAAAGAAGATTTCCATGTTTATCTTAAATCACGTAATTTACAGAGATGGTATCCCACATGCACTCATAACAGATAATGGGAAACAATTTAAAAATAAGGATGTCAAAGAGTTATGTGAAAAGTGACATATCATTCAACATTTCTCTTCCATTTACTATCCATAAGGAAATGGACAAGCAAAAGCTTCTAACAAAAACATCCTTACGATTCTTAAGATAACAGTTGATGATTCAGGAAGGGATTGCACATTCAATTAAATCCAACACTTTGGGCTTATAGGACCAGTATTAGAACACCTACCAGAGCTACACCATTTTCTCTACTCTATGGAGTTGAAGTAGTTTTACCTTTGGAGGTTGAAATTCCATCACTTAGGGTTTCCCAACAGGGCACATTGACAAATGAAGACTATAGGATTTCTAGGTTGCAAGAATTAGAATTGCTTGAGGAACGTCAACACCAAGCATATGATCACCTAATAGTCTATCAAAAGAGGATGTCAAGGAACTACAACAAAATGATCAAATCTAGAGAGTTCCAAGTTGGTGACCTAGTTCTAAAAGTAAACCCCAAGAATCAACATATAGGGAAAAGAAAGGAAAATTTGAAGAAAATTGGCCAAGACCCTTTGTCATCACATCATCTTCTGGAATGAGAACTTACAAAATATCCACATGTGATGGAGAAGAATATGAAGAACCTATAAATAACATTAATCTTAAGAGGTTCTACACCTAATAAGTTGAAAGAGTATCATATTGGAGAGTATCAGTTTGTACAACAATGAGTGAACCTGAAAAGAAATAGAAAACAATAAATATGAATCCTGAAGAAAGAAAAATTAATGAAAAAAATCAGAAAATACAAAAAATTTGAAAAAGGAAAAAGAGTGCCTTGGTGAAAACCTAGCAAATAGGAACCTTGGTCGAAAATAAATAGAAAAAATGCAATAAATCCAAGTACTGAAAACCTGGCAAACATGCGCTACTTTCTCTAAGTTGAGCTCCTTTATCTATCAAGCATTGCATTTGCATTTCTGTCATCCTTGTATATATCTAGTTATATTTCATCGTCCATGCACATAGTCATAATAAACCCACAAAGTTGCATAGTGCGGTCATCCAAGCAAGATTTTATCATGGTTTGGAATTAGTCTTAGTCCATTAACGTTGGAAAAAACCAAACTAGGTGGGAAAATCCAAACTTTGTGAGATCATCATTGAAACAGCCACAAGCTAAAAACAAACACACTTAACCAAGATCAAGAACCACAATAAAAAACCAACACATCAAAATCAAATTTGCACATAAAATCAAACAACTTGAACAAAATCAAAATAGATAAAGTGGATTACATTCTTTTGAATCTATGGATCAAATAACAATGGCAAGGAGATTCAACTGTATGTTTCTTGGTTTTTGACATCATGTCTTTTAGCAACTCTAGGATGTCTTTTGATGAGAGGAGCAATGATGAAGCATGATATTTTCTTGGTTTTATGCTTGTAGGATCGATTCCAGAAGTGTTCAAATTAGTCTAACGACATGATCATCAAACAAGCATCAAGGACATTGGCATATAAAAGGGATTAATTCTTTCTCTGTTTACGCAAAAGGATACTTAGGCCATTGAGGTTATTCATACCTTAATGCCAAGATCAACTTGCAACATTGAAACTAACAAAAGCATTATTCATATCATCATGGTTGAAAATCTGACCAGTGAGGGTTGTACTACTTTCAAAATGGTCTACCAAAAAACTCAATGATGATGATGTTGGAAATGAGATAAGTAACTGAGAGGGGAGGGGTGAATCAATTACTCCAAAACAAATCCCTTGTCCCTTAGATGTATTAAACAATATAACACTTTTACTCGGTTAATTAAGATATTCTTCTGTAACTCGGGTGTTAAAGCAATCTTTATGATATCCAATGCATTTATACTTTAGTGATTATGTGTAGAAACATAAAGCATGAAACAAATAACATATACACATGTGACACCATGATTTAACGTGGAAACCCAATATGGTAAAAACCACCAATGTAACTAGTTACTATTTTTCACTCTTCTGAAGTGAGCCCTGTTAGGAGCCAACCCTGTTAAAGGTTACAAAACACACTATTATGTGTGATCCTATTAGAGGATTTAAATCACCCTATGAGGAGTGGCCTTTTTAGAGATCTTCAACACTTCAACATAGAAATGCTATCTTGTGAGAGGATTTACAAAAAGACTGTTAAGTCTACTCTGTTAAGAGATTTGAGATCACTGCTACAATTGTGAGAAAGTAACAATAAATTGACCTGTATATGCAAGAAACTATCTTTGCTGATTCAGATCTCTATTCTTATTATAATTGGATCCTTGCTGATCAAATATTCTATTGCAGCTCTGAGTGTTCTGTACTCAATCATAATCCCATCAGATTTCTCCTTCACTCTTCATATCACATAATTCCACACTTATGCTTCTCTTACACTTTTTCACACTTGCTTGCTCACATTCAACCCAAACTTGACCTTTCATATACATGATAAGCCCTTTCAAGTCGGCTTGAATATACTTCTAAATAAATAATAAATCACAATTCAGTCGGCCTCATATAACCAATTAATTATAGAATGTAAACCATTGTTAGTCCGCTGACATTGAATAATCAACTCGGTTAACACTGAGTTCCTTTGATGCACGATCATGATTGAAATGCCCGAGTGACTCGGTCAACACTCAAAAACTCTTTCTATTCACCAAATGTGCTCAGTCTGAATGTAGACATTTGTGTAACATCACTACATAAGTGTAAATACACGTGTAACATCAATGACAATACACAATTGAATAATTGTCTTCAACAATCTCCCTCTTTGGCATTGATGGCAACACAACATGTCATAATACAAAGAATAGTAGAGCAACAAAAAACTTTCTTTAATGTCTTTAGCTTCAATCTGATTCTTATCCAAAAAAATCCCTCTTTCATCAAACTTTGTCTCTTGATAAGACTTCTCCCTCTGACATCAAACTCTTCCTCTTTCTATTATGATCATTAATGAACTCTCTAAGTAATTTCTTATATATTATAGAAAACTCCCCCTCTTTGACAACAGATGCCAAAGACTCCATCTTCATAAATAATAAGTATCAATACCAATAGTCAATACTATTTTTGTTTGAAGTTGTAATGTACCCGAGTGTACTAATTCACCTGCAATGGGCTCTGATGTACCTGCATCAACTGATAGATCTTCACTGTGGCTCGGGTTGATGCATCACTAAACTGTATTTTAGTGAACTTCAGTTAGGGGAAGCACCCCTAGCTTTCCTCCAAGATACAAAAATGCATCCTTAGGTAAAGGTTTGGTGAATATGTCTGCAACTTGTTCTTTAGTACTCGCATATTCCAACCTTACTTCTTTATTCTGTACTAATTCCCTCAAGAAATGATAATTTATTTCTATATGCTTGGTTTTGGTGTGCATCACATGATTCTTTGAAATGTTAATGGCACTGGTGTTGTCATAGTCGATAATAACTGGTTCTTTCACTTCTTCCTTCATTCCTGATGACAATTTCTTGAACCATATGATGTTTGAATAGTTCACTGCTACAACAACATATTCTGCCTCTGTTGTAGACTGAGAGATATAATTTTGTTTCTTGCTAGTCCAAGATACTAACCTCTTTCCAAGAGAGAGCTCCACCACTGGTGCTTTTCCTGTCATCAAAACTTCCATCCCAATCAACATCAGTAAATGTCTTCAAATCAAATTTCCCACCTATCTTATACCACAAACCATAGTCCTCAGTACCCTTCAGATATCTCAAAATTCTTTTGATTGCCATTAGGTGATTGTCTCTGCGATTAGCTGAAAATCTTGCAACAATACCAACTGCTAATGCAATATCAGGTATGGTGTGAACAACATATTGCAATTTTCCAATCATGGATCTGTAGTTGGTATGATCTACCTCCTTTGAATCATCATCCTTACATAATTTTTTTCCAGTACACATGGGTGTTCCAACTGGTTTGGAATCTTCCATTCCAAATTTCTTGAGTATCTCCTTGATATATTTTGATTGAGTAATGTAGATACCATCCTTCATTTGATGAACTTGTAATCCAACAAAGAATTTTATCTCACTAAACATAGACATCTCAAATTCTTTACTCATATCTACAGAGAATGCTTTGCATAAGTCATCATATCTAGTGAATAACATGTCATCAACAAATATCTCTGCTAACAATATTTTGTTTTGTGGTCCTTCTTTGATGTATAGGCTACTATTATCATTGGTTATTTGAAATCCAATATTTACTAGGTAACCATGCAGTCTTTCATACCATGCTCTAGGCGCTTGCTTCAGTCCATACAATGCTTTGTGCAGCTTGAAAACCATATTCCTTCTACTGGGATCAATGAATCCTTCAGGTTGTGCAATATAGACTTCTTCTTCTAGGATTCCATTCAGAAATGCAAATTTCACATCCATTTGATATACTTTGTATCCTTTATGTGCAACATATGCCAGAAGAGTTCTAAATCCTTCAAGTCTTGCAACATGAGCAAACGTTTCTCCATAATCAATACCCTCTTCTTGAGCATATCCTTTACAAACTAGTCTGGCCTTGTTTCTAGAAAATTCACCATTTTCATTCATCTTATTTCTAAAAACCCACTTGGTTCCAATCACATTCTTGTCCTTTGGCCTAGGCACAAGAGTCCAACTTTTGTTCTTCTCAATCGGCTCTATTTCTTCATTCATTGCCTCTATCCAACTTTCAAAATTCAATGCATCTTTAACAATTCTAGGTTCAAATTCACTTAGTAAACATGTACCTTTGATTTTGTTCCTTGTCATTACACCTTCTGTCTGATCTCCAATTATTTTCTCAGTTGCATGATGCCTTCTAACATATCTAGAAAGTATTGGATCCTTCAATCTTGATTCTGGACTTGATCCACTATGTCTATCATTCTCAAACATTCTTTCTTGTTCTTCTGTCTGATGCTTGGGTTCCACTATCTGTGACTCGGGTCCCTCTGTTTGTGACTCGGGTTCCTCTGCTTGAGACTCGGTTCCCTCTGTCTATGACTTGGTCTCTTCTACCAATAGCTCGAGTTGCATAGTTTTCAACTCAGGCTGTACAGTTTGTGTTAGTATATTTAGTGGTTGACAGTTTTGCTATCCAATCACCATTTCTCGAGTCATAGGCATAGTATTAGGTTCATGATACACAAAGTTCCTATAGTCTTTAGGCTCTTTACTGCCCTATTTTTCATATCTTTCTGCAAACTCATCAATCTTGACATGTACACTTTCTATGACTTTATGAGTAGTAATATTTAGACATTTTTAATCTTTTCTTTTGCATGAGTAACCTAGGAATATTCCTTCATCACTTTTTGCATCTAGTTTTCCATTTTTTGCTTCCTTCAAGATGTAACATTTACTTCCAAATACTTTGAAATAATGAACATTAGGTTTATAGCCATACCATAATTCAAAAGGTGTCTAGTTACTACCTTTCTTTAGTTGAACTTGGTTCAGGGTGAACACTGTAGTGCTGATGGCCTCCTTCCAGTATTTGGCAGCAACATTCTTTTCAATCATTAGAGTTCTGGCACAATCCATAATGGATCTATTTCTTCTTTCTGCTATTCCATTTTGTTTTGGTGTACCAGGGACATATACCTATCTTTTGCTTCCTCTTTCATTACAGAATTCATTGAACTCATTACAAATGAATTCTCCTCCTCTGTCAGATCTTAGACAGTTTAGTTTCTTTCTAATTTCCTTTTCAACTCTTGCAAGATACCATTTAAACTTCTGAAAGGCTTTTGATTTTTCTCTGAGAAACATGACAGTCATAATTCTGGAATGATCATCAACAAATAGAATAAAACATTTCTCTCTAGTATATCTTGTTGTTCCAATTGGTCCACAGAGGTCAGTATGTACCAATTCCAAGATTTCATCAGTATTGTAATTCTTGCTTTTAAAACTTGTCTTGCTCATCTTTCTGATTTGACATTGTTTGCATATTGCTAACTCAGGTTTCTTCAAAATAGGAATACCTCTAACTCTCTTGTTCTTGCTTGTGTTTACTAGATTATCAAAATTTACATGACACAACCTTTTATGCCATATCCAAATTTCTTCTACTTGTGCAATGAAGCATGAACCTTTAGTGAGATCAAGATAGATTAGATTACCTTTTGTTTGCCTGCCAGTTCCAACTAGGTTCCCTTTACCATCCAGGAGCTTGGCCTTACCATTCATGAATTATAACTTGAAGCCAATATTGTTCAGCTGTGCTACACTAAGTATATTTATCCTTAGTCCTTCAACCCAATAAGAATTATCACATTTTTTTTCCTTTTGTTAGAGTAATGCAATCTTTTCCTTTCACATATAAGGGTTCATCATTCCCAAAACTGACACTCCCACCATCATAGCGTTCAAGATGTTCAAATTTTGTCTTATCACCAGTCATGTGATGAGAACAACCACTATCAATTATCCATGTGTCATTTTTACTGATATGTGAGAAAAGTGTTGTCTTTTCATCTTCTTCATCTGACTCATCCTTTATAGCAATATAAACCATTTCATCTTCTTCTTCATCACTGTCAGAATATTTAGCAATATAACAAGACTTCTTACCTTTGTCCTTGTAGCTCTTTTAGTTCTTGAAATCTTTCTTGCCTTTGTACTTTTTGAACTTTTTCTCATCTTTGTCTTCTTTGTTCGGACACTTGGCAGCAATGTGACCAACCTCATTGCATGAGAAACAAATCAATGGTATTTTACCTTTGTATTTACCTTTGGCAACTCTCCTTGCAAGTAATGCTTCAATGATATCTAGATCTTCATCATCGGATTCATCATCACTATCACTTTTAATCTGCTTCCCTTTTGAGTATCTGTCCTTCTTACCAAGGTTTAATTTAGCTTTGAATGCAGACTCAAGATTGCTAGAGCTAGGAGAATAATTGTCAAAGTTGTCCAGCTCAAAAGTTGTAAGCCTTCCAACTAATGTATCCAGAGTTATATCCTCATTGCACCTCATCTCTTGAATAACTAAAACTATAATAACATAGATAGGAAGTAAAGTTCCTAATACCTTGCTGACCACTGTTGTATCTTCAATTATTCCACCTGCAACTCTGATGGCACTTACAATCTTCTTGATTCTCTCACTGTATCTTGTAATGTCTTCTCCTTCTTTCATTTTCATCTGGTCAAATTGTCCTTTGAGACTTTCTGCTTTGGCTCACGTTACATTTGCATCTCCTCCATGAATGTCCTGTAATTTCCTCCACATATCATAGGCTATAGGGCATTCCTTGACTTCATCAAATTCTGAGTAGCTGAGTGAAGAAGCTATATCAATCATCATTATGTTATGAAGCTTTCATTCCATCATCTGTTCCACAGTCATAGTCCCTGTTGGTTCCACATATTTGCTATCCAAAAATTGCAAACCAACATCTCCAATAGTAGATAGATGTAGTTTCATCAGCTCTTGCCATGCAAGGAAGTTGTCTTTGTTTAGCTTTGGGATCTCCCTTATGTAAGACATCTTTGATTTTTAGCTTAGGCCTTGAAACCCCTTTTTGAAAGCACTTGAAGCTCTGATACCAATTGTTGGAAATTAGATAAGTAACTAAGAGGGGAGGGGTGAATCAGTTACTCCAAAACAAATCCCTTGTCCCTTAGATGTCTCAAATAATATAACACTGTTACTCGGTTAATTAAGATATTCTTCTGTAACTCGGGTGTTAAAGCAATCTTTATGATATCCAATGCATTTATACTTTAGTGATTAAGTGTGGAAACATAAATCATGAAAAAAATAACATATAAACAGGTGACACCAAGATTTAACATGGAACCCCAATATGGGAAAAACCACCAATGTAACTAGTTACTATTTTTCACTCTTCTAAAGTGACTATTTTTCACTCTTCTAAAGTGAGCTCTGATAGGAGCCAACCCTGTTAAAGGTTACAAAACACACTATTAGGTGTGACCCTGTTAGAGGATTTAAATCACCCTATGAGGAGTGGCCTTGTTAGAGGTCTTCAACACTTCAACATAGAAATGCTACCTTGTGAGAGGATTTACAAAAAAGACTGTTAAGTCTACTCGGTTAAGAGATTTGAGATCACTCCTACAATTGTTAAAAAGTAACAATAAATTGACCTGTATATGTAAGCAACTGTCTTTGTTGATTCATATCTTTGTTCTAATTATAATTGGATCCTTGCTGATCAAATATTCTATTGCAGCTTCGAGTGTTCTCTACTCAATCAGAATCCCATTTTATTTTGCCTTCACTCTTCATATCACAGAATTCCACACTTCTTCTTCTCTTCCACTTTTGCACACTTGCTTGCTCACATTCAATCCAAACTTGACCTTTCATATATATGATAAGCCCTATCAAGTCAGCTTGAATATACTTCTAAATAAATAATAAATCACAATTCAGTTGGCCTCATATAACCAATTAATTATAGAATGTAAACCACTGTTAGTCGGCTGACACTGAATAATCAACTTGGTTAACACCGAGTTCCTTTGATGCCCGACCATGACTGAAATGCCCAAGTGACTCGGTCAACGCTGAAAAACTCTTTCTATTCACCAACTGTGCTCAGTCTAAATGTAGACATTTGTGTAACATCACTACATAAGTGTAAATACATGTGTAACATCAAAGACAATACACAATTGAATAATTGTCTTCAACAGATGATTGCAGAATAAATTGATCCATTGAAAAGTGACAACATTCTAGTTGCATTCATGTTAGATTATTTCTTCCATTAATAATTACTATGGGATTTCTTAAGGAAAGGGAGGTCAATCATCCAAGTCAAATCATCAAAATTATTCATTAGATGCAATATGTGGGACCTTAACAAAAACAAATGCATCTCTTTTACATCTATATTCATTTTAATCAATTACATATCATTCTTCATTAAGTATATCCATTAGGTGCATTTCACTTGCATTTGCATTTTAAGATCATTTCATTGATCATTAAATCATATAAGTGCATTTATTATCATTAACTAGTACAACCATTTAGATGCATCCATTATCCAATATCCATCACCATTAAGGTACATCTCATCATCATTTACTTGCATTGCATATCACATCAAAGTCATTAGATTCATTAACATTATCTATGGCATTACATCAGTAGATATCATCATCATATACATAGAGCATTGTATCATCATATATAACCATCACATTACATCCATAAACATCCATACA
>MU224254.1:5989022-6003434 GCA_018584345.1 Thuja plicata | reverse complement strand
ATTATAAATATTCAAAATCGCATACAAATGAAATAAAATAAGTATTCAAAAACAAAATAAAATATTATAATATTATTTTATT
This sequence comes from Thuja plicata, assembly GCA_018584345.1. NCBI lineage: Eukaryota > Viridiplantae > Streptophyta > Pinopsida > Cupressales > Cupressaceae > Thuja > Thuja plicata. The sequence goes on along the minus strand of MU224254.1, from coordinate 6,003,352 downwards.
GCAAAAATAAAATAAATATTCAAAAACAAAACAAAATATTATAATGTTATTTTATTGCAAAAATAAAATAAATATTATAATATTATTGTATTGCAAAAATAAAATAAATATTCAAAAACAAAATAAAATATTATAATATTATTTTATTGCAAAAATAAAATAAATATTCAAAAACAAAATAAAATATTATAATATTATTTTATTGCAAAAATAAAATAAATATTCAAAAACACGAAAAAAATGTGAAAAGCATCATAACATTTGAAAAAATACAAATTGTTATAAAGAAATTAAAAACAAATTCTCATTCAGTGCATATTCCAATTCCAAAATGCGGCACCCAAACGCGAAAAATACATCTTCTCGGTCATCTTCCAGGTGCGTCCAAACGGGTCGAACACATTCCGGATATCATTTTGAGGATATGATATTCCAGAATTGCAGCATATTCTAGAATTGACTATATCCGACATTCCGTATGCCTGCGTCCAAACGGGCCCTAAAGGAAAATGAAGTATAAATATTTAGCATGGAGGTAGTTACAACCATTGTCATGAATAATGAGTGTGTTGCAAATACACACAAAAAAGGGATGTATCTATAAAAACACATTTGTAACGTAAAAAAGAAAGCGTTTGAAGGATAATTGGGATGCAAGCTCTTTGAATTTTTTGGTTGAGGAGTCTATTTTTTATCTTTCTCAAAATTCTTTATGAGAAAACATTCTAGATAATATTTGTACTGTGTGACCTATTTTCTAGATCTTTCACTTGTTATAAATTTGTTTTATTCTGATAATTTTTATACTAGGTCATATATGCTTATGTTGGTATTTATTTTTTTTACTTATCTTGATGGGTTATGGACCATGTATGACTTTTACTCTTCCATTTTCCTCTAGAATATAAGATGAATTGTACCAATTTTAACCTATTCCCTAGAATGGTTAACTTTCATGAAATCTAGAAGGTGTACACTTTTATCTAACCCTTATACGAAGAGAAACATTTAATGTGTCTTGTGTTTGGATTCCACTCAAAAGATCCTTCTCGCATCATTTCTTTCTTTTCAGAAATCCATACATCCACAAGGAATTATTTGCCTTTATTCAGATCCTTGTAGGTGCTTCCCATAATTAGGATCTAAACATTATACTTATGTCTTAGTTACTTCATGTTTACTATTCTCCTTTCCAATAATGAAGGGTTTGTGAAGTGGTGGAAGAAAATGTAGTATGGGTTGATAGGAAAATATTATGGTGGTTAAATATGGATAAGGCCAACTTTTGGACACAAACATATTTGTATTTATATTAGAAGACGATTAATTATGAAGTGAAGAGTGTGTGTTATGTAATAAATAGGCCATGTTCTATCTTTTTGTGTAGAAATGAAGAGGATGTCATAGAACAAAGTGTATGAACGGGAGAGAGGTTGGTAAATGAAAAAGAAAAATTACAAGGTTAATTACCTCATTCTTCAACTTTGTCTTAGATAAAGCTATGGCTGATTTAATCTATGTAGTTATTCCCTCTTGATTTGTATAGGGTTGTAGCCTTTTGATTTGTATTAGACTGATGCCCTAATTGATATAGTGAGGGGATTGTTGTCTTCTCTAGTGGTCCACTAAATTGGAGCATTAGTGAGGGGATTGGTGTCTCTTGATGGATGGTACCTTCATAATAGATTGTAATAATTTTATTCTATTGTGAGGCTAGATTCAAACAATATATCAAAACACCTTTCTCCTTGTGATTTTCCCTCTTATGGTTTCCACATAATATTTGGTGTTATGTACTCTTATGCGTATGTATTTATTAATTATATTATATGATACTTATAATAGGAAAGTGATTAGTAGACAAAGATAAAAAGGTAGGACTTTGATCTTATACCGATTCATCCCCCTCCTCTGAGTATATTGGTGTGTTCAACACTATAAGATAACATACCTCAAATAGTTAGAATAATAACTAGTTTTATAAGTATCGAGTGGTCTATGAGTGAAAACACCTCAAATGTATTATAAAAAGACACATATAGCACTCATATACATGGGAAAAACCTCACAAAAGGTTAATCTACCATGATGTATGAGTCCACCAATTAGAATTGCAAATTCGATCATTTTGATTCATGGGCATACTTCTCAAAGTAATATTTACAATATCTCCTAAATAGGGACACATATAACTCAAATGTCAACATAGAAAGACTTAGTAGATAGAGAAGAAAAAAATTCTATCCAAGTTTTTACTAGAAAAGGATTGGAAATATTTATTATTTTATAAATATAGGATGATAATTCATGTGAAGAACTCTAGCATGATGTGTTGCAATTATAGACATGTACTATAGTATTGACCTAGCAGTATGGTCTAGAAAACATTCTAATGTTCAGAGGTAGATGCAAAATCAAATTTTGTTTCAAGAAACTCATTAGAATTTCATCTTAAACACTCAACTAGTTTGATCTCACATTGGAAACACCTAAAAAACTTATACTAAATTGTAAATCTATGATGGATTAGTAGGATATAACACCTAAGATCATCATCCACCTAGTCCCTAAAATACATGTAAATTTAAGAGATGTTTTTGCAAGTGCAAAGAGATCAAAAGGGATTTAAAATTGAACTCAAGTTAATGAGAGACAAAGGTAAATCTCCAAAAAAATCACAATTCTCCCCCTTACCAAGGAGAAACCAAAATGAAAAACAACACCACTCTATGGCAATTTGAATAAATACAACAAAAAAATTTGGCAAAATATTTTAACATGCTAAAAATAACACGTTGATCATTTTGTAGCACCTTAAGTTCATTTCATGCCCAAATCAAATATTCTCTAAATATATTTTACAAATAAACATATAGTAAAATATGACATTTAGGACTTACTTTTATTGTTATCAAGATAAGATGGGATTACAAACTAGATTTTTGAGCCCAAAGTATTCTCTATGTGTTGTATTTATACCCTAGACTCAATAATAATAAAGGGATTGGAGTTTGGATTAGAATGTGCTACTTAAACTTAAGAAACCAATGTAAATTATAGGAATTATTCATCATTCCACATATAACACATTACAAATGGCACTCACAAAATTTATTATACTTACATATTTAATTTTTCATTACATTCTCATCATATCATTCTTGTATGTATAATCTATATCATACCTTTGGACCATTTCAATATATTATATATATGTAATGCCCTATTAAGGAACCCTTGAAAACCAAGCGAAAACACAAGCCAATAGAGATGAACCCATTTTTCTAACATTAACAAAATAATATGCATTCACTACATCATTATCAACCATCCAAAAATATATCATGCATAAAGAAGTGCAACATGCAATATTTACAAAGATACACAAAAGATGATCACACACTTCCAAGGGTCCCATGACATTTAGCTGATAGAAACATCATACCAAGTTTTCTCTTGAAATTTGTACCACATTACCGAACAATATAAGGAGCTTAGGGTAAAGATGTAATCATATAACATAATCTAATAGGTCTCGCTCCCTTATTTAGACACCCAACCTTGACATTTAACCATTTAAAGAAGAGGTGCCAAAGTTCAATGCTGAGGCACCAAAACACAATTTGAGGCACTAAAACTTAGGTTGAGGTGATAAAACACAATGTTTTAGCCTTCAGACTATCTTATTCCAAAGAAGATAAGGTGCTATTGTGCAGGCTGATGCCCCAAACTAGCACATGCACTAATTCAACTCCATGGTTCCCAAAACTAAGTTTGAAAGATCAAATTGAAATAAAATTTGGTCTATATACAATAATTAATCTACTCTATAATAAATACATCATTTTATATAATGTCAAGGTCATATGCATACAAAATTTAACTATAAAAATGATTACATTCATCATCAAATTACATGACAATACAAGTACACCTGCAATAGCATGAATACATCAAATAAATTTGACATAAGGATATGAATAAGGTTAAGTATGATCTAGGACCACTTGATACCTATACACCAATCCCAAATAGTGGCTTGTCACACCACCTAACCACATGGCACCCTCAAGCCCACCCCACCATGCTCATAGAGATAATCATATGGCCCAATAAATAATGCACCCACACACATAAGGGGGATATTAGTATTACACACATGCTAAACCATGCATCCTCAAATACACAAGAAACTACAATCCTATAATCCCAATCGCTACATGCGTAGGCATATTCATCAGAAAAGGCCAAACCTACATGGTGGGCAAACTAGGATGACCACTATAAAACCCCCTTTCTTGCAAGCCCAGTCACTACATGGATGATCATGTCCCGTAGGCAAATCCCATCACTCCATGGTGGGAAATAAAGGAAGACTGCGATCTCATGAAAAGTCCTATCACTACATGTGTGTGCATCGATCGGTTGTTACATGTGTGGCATTATGCAAAAATCTACAACTTAGTAAGACCAATTGGTACATGTATGGGCATGTCGCAAGACATGACCTATCATTACATGACAAAATTACAATACCTCAAACTAAGCAACAAAGTATTAACATAAGCATATTCTCAATTTCTCTATTCAACACATTCCATAACCCAAAGCCACTTTTACAACCAAAGGTAATGATGCACAAGTACATTCAATAGATAATGAGACACAATCTCAACCATTAGTATATGGTTGGCTAAATTGGTCTTCACTAAGAGCTTGGATGCCTATACAATCCCAATCACATTTCACATCAAATATTATATAATAGTTCATATAGAAATATCACCATAAAGAATTCACTCTCAAACAACAAATGCCTAGTCAAACACAAATACACTCAATTAATCTCTATTTCAAGAGTTTGAATCCCAATGAAACTCACATACACACATATAAAAATATTATTCCACATTTGATAACCATAAAATAAACATCAAATTACAATTTCACTAAAATTCCATTTAGGGGTCAAAACTAGTCTGGGAGGCCATTTCCATTGATGGATCTCCAAAAATACTAATAATTTAAATAGAAAAATATGCGAATTTTGAAAACACATTGGTTCTCATATATCCAACAAAAAAAAAATGCAATAATTTATGTTTCATCCATCTAAACACAAATGGGAAACATAACCCCAAATACACTCACATTTACTAAATCACATACATGGAAACCCGAATACACTTCAATCAATTTCTACAAATGGGGAAAATGCATGAAATCATCCAGAAAGCATTTCCAATTCACAAATTTTGATATACAGGAGAAACCAAGAAGATACACGAATTTCTTACCTCACATATGAAGGAAACCATAAACTTGAAAAGAAATCCAAAATCACAATGAGAAGATGCCAAATTTGGCCAATCGGTAGCAATTGCCAAAACATATTGATCAAAGACAATACCCAAAAAATACCCATTTAAAAAAAACCAAGTGAGTCAAAAGAACGAACTATTTTTTAAAATATAAAGACATTTCCCCCCAAGAGCCAAATGGCTAAAATCAAATAACTTAAAATTCATTAAACCAAATACCCATTAATCTTCCCAAAAGCTCCCAACAATTAGTTTATCTAACTCCAGTCAATTTAAATACATATACAACATATTTGTCGATAAAAATAAAATTAACGTTTAAAATATTTAAATCAACATTTTAATTTAAACCACTCAATTGTAGAAACTATGGACAACAGAACTATGCACAATATATTACTATTTTTTCACAATTTATTCAGAAGGGTATTTGGATGTTACCACATGGTAACTAGGTGGGTAGGTATAAAGATCATGGAAATTTTTGTCCAAGAATAGGAGCAACAATTAGGCTGGATAACATGAATTTTCCATATGTCTGTATCCAATAAACCACTGTCAGGAATATTATAGGCACACATAGACTTGTGAAGTCAGGTGGAGTCGATGCCTGGTACCTACAATCACTCAAACAATCACACGTCAAGTCTACTTGCTCATATATATAGTTGAAGCACATATAAAATAATCAAACATAATAATTCGTTTAAAAGAGAATTCTAGCAGTGTAATCATTCTTATGTATTCAAATGTTACCACACCACCCCTCTTCACATATAATCATCATCTTAACATTGCATCAATACTCCAATCTATCTAATTACATCAAATAATAATTGGTTAACATTAAATATCAATAGTTATCATTTTAATAACAATAATGATCATAAATCAAATCCACCAAACTAGATAATAGAAAAGCATAATAAATCACCATATCTCGGTAATCACTTGTACAAACATCAATGCATTATCATGTAATCACATCAACTCAGTACAAGCATATCATTCTCAATGACTCAACGTGAAATCACATTAAGGTCAATATAACCCAAATATCCTCATAGTGTAGTCCAGACATACTTCCCAATAGCCATTGAATACTAGGCACAAGGAATAAGCAAATGTGAGAGACACTACACCCTCTCCTTAAGGACTAGGCTCACTCCTAGAAGCCTACAAAATAGGAAAAGGGCACACCAAGTGAAAAATCCAACAACTATCATGAACATACAAATCAACCATTCAACTCCTTCACAAGTCCAAGCTACACAAGAAGAATAAGCACCACAAGAAGACTAAGTCATACCCAACCATCCACTATCAAAAGGATCGAGAACAAAGAATACACACGATCTTAACATCATAGGAAGAAGAGTAACCTAAAATCATCATAAGAATATTATAATACTCATTATTGCTTGATCAAACATCTATTATAGGCATCCAAAACCCAACCATTACCACATAAGATATGCATTACATTCACTAGCATGGAGTTCACATAAGGCCCATCAAGCATCTCATAATAATTTATGTAAAAATCATGCATATTGATCACATTTCATCATGGAGACGTCTAATAATTAATTGCTCAATGCACACACTAGCATACACACAAAGTAGAAAAAAATACTATTTGATGCAACTTAATCAATATAATGTAAGACACATTCATTAGTGGTTATACATTTCTCCTTATTCCAAATACACCACTAATTGCTCACAATTCAAATATACAAATATTTTGATCTAATTTTATTTTAATTAACAACAAACACATATATAGTATTCTCTCAAAAGTGTTCTCCCTGACACATACCTCTAGAGGTCTGTAATGGACATGATAGAAACAACACTAAGCAAAAAACATGGCCAATAGTTTCAAACATTCTAAATAGTCACCATGAAATTGAAAAAGAGAAAACCCAAGTGGGGGAATTATAAAGTTCAACATTAAATCGAAAAGGTGTGCACATTTCCAATAATTTAGGTAGATATAAGAGTTTGGTGACTAATCCAAGAATAAAATTAAAAAATTTAATGCCATCCAACCAACACATGGAAAATTCTATTAAAAAACTAAAATAAACCATCAAATATGAAACACATTTACGTAACATTATGACTAGTGACACCCACATTGGAGGGAGTAACTGATACATGACACCAGGGAATACAATATTCCAACAATGTTAGATAACATACCCAGACACATTAGACAATGAATCCTTTACAATTTCAATCATTTACATTACTTAATCACTAAACCAAGAAGATATTCTCTTTATTTCAATTTACAACCATTTATAGTTCTCATGCAATGAAATTATCCTTTTATGCAAGGTATTTACTCAGGGTAAAGTTTCAATACATCCCCAAGATTTCTACTTAGCCCATAAAACAATGTCATAAGGAACTCACATTTAGCCAACACAAGGCACCCTCTCACCTTTACAAGGGTGCTTTACACACTTACTCTTAGCAGAGATCGAATTGCCCACATGATTTTTGTACACCCATATCCACATAAGGTACATAAAAGTTACACACAAGGTAACTCCATAATGGTATTGACATAAAATGACCTAGATTTAGTCACTTAGAGCCTTCCCAAACAAGGGAATGCATAAAATCAAACCATAAGTCACTATTATTGGTTACAATAATATGCCATACACATGTCTCACATAGACAATTTGACACAAGCACCTTGCCATATCACACAAAGTTATCGTGATGCAAGTGGATTTGAACAAGCTTCCACATGAGGTTATGTCGTAATAGAATTTTTTTTTCTCATAGGATCATAACAACAATGCAAACTTGGGGGTGTATGTAATTGCCCCATGTAATTCTATTATGATGAATTTAAACCACTTCAATTATGAACATTTCCTTTCCATAATAGACAGGATTCACTTCAATTTAATATTCAATGTGACACTCAGATAATACAATTCACAATTCTCTTTCGGGAGCCAATCAATAAGCACTCAAGGTAATATAAAACTTAATAATCAATAACCTTATCATAGAAGGAACACAAACAAATGGGTCACTTGAGGAACACTAAGAAAGATAAGTAGAAATAAACATCGAGGAGGTCGTTACACTAGGGATACTCCTCAACACACAAGGGAGTTTGATATACACTAAACAATAAGGTAGAATATACCATCTCACAACACAAGCATAATGAGCACATATTCACCAGATATCTCAATGTATAATGTGCTACCAAGGAACCCTTGGAAACAAGGACAAACCATAATCTACTAGAGACATCAAATTTTTTTTAACATTAACAAGATAATATGCATCCATTACATCATTATCAACCATCCAACAAACATGTCATGAATAGATAAGTGCAACATGCAATATTTACAACGGTAAGAAGGAGACGATCACACACTTCCAAGGGTCCCATGACACTTGCCCATTTCAAAAGAAATATCATACATAGTGTTCTCATGACATTCATGAAACATTAACCAACAACCCAAGGATCTTAAGGCAAATATACAATCATATAACATCATCTAATCCTAAAATAGAAACTATAAATATAATTATATTGATCATTAAATTACATGGCAATACAAGTACATCTGCAATAGCATGAATACATCAAATAAATGACACAAGGACATGAAGAAGGTTATGTATGATCTAGGACTACTCGATACATGTACATTGATCCCCAATAGTGGCTTGTCATGTCACTTGACCATGTAGTACCCTCAAATCCAACCCTATTCTTCTCATGGAGATAATCATATGGCCCAACCAATAATGCACCCACACACATAAGGGGGATAATAGGATTACACACACGCCAAACCATGCATCCTTAACTAAACAAGCAGTATCATCACGTAGTTAATTCTCTATGCAACAACCATGCAGGGAAAGGACACCAAGTCATAACACCTTAAGGGTGACTACCCAAGAAAATAAAAAATTCAATCATACTAGCAAGATCATTAATCACACAAGGACCAATGCCAAGCAAGCAAGCATTATATACACAAAAACCATATGGGTCTCTACCCATACATACACAAGCAATTGCAATCCTGTAATTCCAATCGCTACATGTGTGGGCATGATCCTCAAGCAAGGCCTAACCCTATAGGGAGGGAAAACCAAGGTGACCAATATAAGCCCCCATTTCTGCAATTCTAATCACTACATGAGCAGGCATGTCCATCCCATAGGCAAGTCCTATTGCTTCATGGAGGGAAAGCAAGGAAGACTATGATCTAGTAAGTCTAATCACTACTTGTGCGGGCATGTTCCTATGAAAATTCCTATCACTAAATGTACAAACATACTAGAATATATATGATTTTGTAACACTAATCACTACATGTGCGGGCAATGATCGGTCACTACATGCGTGAGCTTATGCATAAATCTAAAAACTTAGCAAGACCAATTGGTGCATGTACATTCCTGTCACAAGACAAGACCTATTGTTACATGGTGGGATTATAGGACCTCAAAATGACTAAAAAGCATTAGCATAATCATCTACTCAACTTCTCTATTCACCACATTCCATAACCTGAAGCCACTTTTACAATCAAAGGCAATGGTGTATGAGTACACTCAATAGATAATGAAATATAATCCCAACCATTACTATTCTATTAGCTCCATTGATATTCATGAATAACTGGATCCCTATATGACCCCAATCACATTTCACACTAGATATTATAAAATAGTTCATATAAACATATCAACACAAAGAATTTATTCTAAAACAACAAATGCCCAGTCAAGCACAAATACACTCAATCAACCTCTATATCGAGAGTTAGAATCCCAATGGAACTCAAATGCAAATCCCACGTATAAAACTATTACTCCATATTTGATAATCGTAAAAGACATCAAATTACAATTTCATGAAAATGCCATTTAGGGCTCAAAACCAGTGCAGGAGGCCATTGCAATTGATGGACCTCTGAAACCACTAAAAATTCAAACATAAAATTATACAAATTTGGGAAAACCCATTGGTTCCCATATGCTCGACAATAAAAAATGTAATAAAAACTATGTTTCATCCATCCAAATATGAATGGGCAACATAACCCCAAATACACTAGCATTTCCCAAATCACACACACAGAAACTCAAATGCACTTCAAATCAATTTCTACAAATGGAGAAAATGCATAAAATCATCCACCAAGAAATTGCAATTCACAAATTTTGATTTAAAGGAGAAACCAAGAAGATACAAGGATTTCTTACCTCACATATGAAGGAAACTATAAATTTGAAAAGAAATCCAAACTCTCAATGAGAGGATGCCAAATTTGAGCAATCGGTAGAAAATGCCAAAACAAATCGATCAAGCCAATACCCAAAATATTTCTCCCACAAAATCCTTCAATCCAAGCAAAAATCAATTTTCCCATAAGGGGTTTTTGGAGAACAAAATTTCTATTTTTAACAAAATACCATGTGAGTCAAAAGAATTCATTTTTTTCTTAAAAAAATATAAAGATATTTTTCCCCAAGAGCCAAATGGCTAAAATCAAATAACTTAAAATCCATTAAATAAAATACCAATTAAACTCCACAAAGCTCCCAACACTTAATTTATTCAAGTTGAGTCAATTTAAATACATATAAGACATATTTGTTGGTAAACATAAAATTAACATATAAAATATTTTAATCAACATTTTAATTTAACCCACTCAACCACGACAACTGTGGATAACAGAACTATGCACAATAATTTTCTAGTCTTTTACAAATTATGCAAGGGTAGTTGACTTTTGCCACATGGTAACCGGGTGGGTAGGTATCAACGACATGACAATTATAGTCTAAGAATAGGAATGCCAATTAGGATAGATAACATGAATTGGCCATATGACTATCTCCAATTAACTATTGTCGGGGATATTATAGGCACACCCAGACCTGTGAAGCTAGGTGGAGGAAATACTTGGTATTTACCACCCCTCAAAGAATCACATGTCAAGTGTACTTGCTCATAAATAAGTAGCCAAAACACATAAAATAATCAAATATCATAAATCATTGAAAAGAGAATTTTAGCAGCGTAATCATTCTTATGTATTCAAATGTTAAAAAACTACCCCTGTTCACATATAATCATCATCTAAACATTACACCAGTAATCTCATCTAACTAATCACATCAAATTATCATTGATTTATATTAAATATCACCAATTATCATTTTAACAACAATAATGATCATAAATCAAATCCCCAAACCATATATGGAAAAGCATGATAAATCACCATAGCTCAGTAACCACTTGTACAAACATCAGTGAATCATCATCTGATTACATCAATTCAATATAAGCACATTATTTTTAACGACTCAACATGAAATCACATCAAGATAAAATATAACCCAAATATCCTCATAATTTAGTCTACAAATCCTTCCTCCCAATAGTCATTTGATACTAGGCATAATGAATAAGAAAATGGGAGAGGCACTACAATATATTTACATCTACTATTTTGTTGGGATTTTTCCCTTTGAAAATATCTTCTTTATTTAAGAGGCCTAGTTAGTCTTGAGATATGAATCCCTCTTTATCGTGACTTGCTATAGGATTTAAAACTATTTTAGACCCCTACTCTATCATTTACCCTAAAAAAATCATCCCCCCTTTCAAAATTATGTTTTGTCCTCAAGAAATATAGAGTGAATTACTTGGCTATAAGGAAACTCATATATATTTCCTTGATGAGAGAAAATATGTCATCCACTAAAATTTGTCTTAATAGAGGAGGTAATTTTGTGCATGGAATTTGTAAATATGGCACGCGTGAACCTTTCCATTTTACAGAATTTCAAAGTGAGTGGCAAAGAATAATTGAGTAAGTCCTTTCACTTTCACTTTTCCATTGCTAATAAAATCAACAAATCTAGCAACTTAGCAGTTATGGGACTTGACTCAAAGATCTCCTAGCTCTAGTCATGTAAGGTGGTCAGGAAATAACTACCTTTGGACCCTATACCAATGGTGATACTAGATATTATGGTGATATGGTTCCTATAAAGAGATGGGAAAGCTCAAACATTATCTAATTTCCTTTTGGGGGATGATATCTCAAACAATTGAGACCAAAGTAGAGTACACAATTTATTGATGATCATAAACCATATAATAAATCACATTCCATTCCATCAAATAATTTGACAATTACATGTTATAATTGATAACCAATGATCTTGTATTCAAAGACAAGCCCTTAGTTGTTAATTCACCATCTAACATAAATGAAGAATCACCAATATATCAATTAATCACATAGATATTAGCAATATTATATCTGAAGGTCACCTGGAAGGATTGATTAATAATCAGGTAGAATGCATGGCTCTATTGTGGAGCCTAAAGTTTTCTCTCTCTCTCTCTCTCTCTCTCTCTCTCTCTCTCTCTCTGGGTTAAGGCTCTTGTTCTTGAGAGGGACTTAGAATTGGTCATATATGTTTCTCAAGACCTAGCCAAAATTAATTGGTCCTCCCTTGGTGATATGGATGATATCAAAAGGCTCCTAATTGGCCTTGATTACTTTGTTATTTTCCATACCTATAGAGAAGACAATACTATTGTTGATTCTTTAACTGCTCTTGAACTAAGGATTACTGATCTAAGATGTTGGAGGGATCAAGGGGTGCTTCTTGCTAATGTGAAGATTCTCCTTGAAGGAGAAAGAAAATGATGATTCTCTCCATGGATGCTTCTCCATGTCGAAGACCTTATTGGCTTAGTATAACTCATAACATGCACCCTAGTAGAAAAACAATAATATGTGACTAAAAAAACTACTAAAAATTGCAAATAAACTACTAAGTTAGTAGTTTAGTTTATTTGCAATTTTCAGTAGTTTATTTAGTCACATATTACTGTTTTTCTACTAGTGATGGGAAGAGGTGTTAGAATGGGGTATATTTTTAAAATTTTATGACAAGCAATATTTCAAATACTTTTGCACTCATCTTGTTTATAATAACTAAAATTGTGACCTACTACGTGGTGGGTCAGGTTTGTGACATGTTGAGGTGGTATTGCACTGGCCAAATAATCAAGGTCAAGTACATGGAGAATGATTTTTGGTGTCACCTTTGCACAATTACAAGGATTATGGTTTTCATCATTTGTTTTGGGAAAGATTTGGTAATCTGCGAAGTTCTTGTTATCCATTTATGTGCAAGGTGGTCACACGAGCGAGGATTCTGGAAAATTTATGTGATTTTTTCGGGAGTGCAGAGTAATTAATAGCCCATTCAGATGATATTTTTATGGTACTTTTTCCTAAATCATTTTGCTGAGAACTCTCCTAATCTTCAAAGAGCCAACATAGTGATTGGTACTGGTTTGATTGCTAAGGGAGGAGACATAGTGAGAATTGAGCCTACTAAGCATTATGAGTTATAAAATGATGCCATAGTTTGGCATATCTATAAGGAGGGTGAAGTGGCCAAATTTATGGCACATATGAATGGTTACAATGAAAATCTAGTGGTTCAATTTGCCTCTTCCTGGTCAGATAGGAGGGTTTTTATGGGCGACATCTCTTTTGAATTGAATGAGGAGGTCATAGAAATAGCTATGAGACTCCAAACGACTGGTAGAAGGTGGCTGAAATTAAGTAGGGTTTCTAATATTGAGAGCCTTAACCACTCTTCTGTGAGGACGAGAACCCTATGAAACTCCATGGAGGGTACAAAAGAGAAAATTTTCTGAAGCCATGGAACCAAGTATGTCTGATGATTATGAAATATTTTATACTTGAGGGTAGATTCTGTATGCACCCTAAAATGGTCGCCTAGACTTTGGGCCCCCATTTCTCAATTTATCAAATCCCTGAATCAATATTTTCAAATATCAACAATATCAATTATATCAATTTCCTTGATCAAATCATAATCAATTCAATATTTCCTAAGGTTTGAGCCTTATTTAATTTAAAAGGGAAAAAATAAAAA
>MU224254.1:5968957-5980776 GCA_018584345.1 Thuja plicata | reverse complement strand
TTGATGCTAATGTTATGCTATAGGTTTTCTAGGTCACTTTGGAGCTTTTTGAAGATTTGGAGCATTCTTGGCTTTTGCATCTACATGTTATCATAGTTTCATTTCTTGCATTATCATGACATTCTTAACTTAGATTTCTTTTATGCTTTAGATTAATTCATCTAGCTTAAATAGGAGGCTTTGTAATACTTGTTCTTTCATTTTCATAGCTTAGCTTGCATATTCATCTTAATCTAGCTTGCATTGCATTTCATTCTTGATTCTTGAGGATATTGACATTCTTGCCCTTGTCTTCATTGAATCTCCCATTGCATGGTTTACTAGCAAGGTTATAAGCTTAATAGCTCTAGCTGAGAGCATTCTAAAAACCCTTGCACTCCATGCCTAGGGAGCTATGGATCGATTTTTGAGACTTCATTCTTAAGTGTTCTTGAATGTAAGGATTCATAGAAGTGTGACACAATTATAGCACACAGATTCAAGATGTATTATTTCTACCATACGCTTCTCTTGAATCACCTCCGTAATTGGAGTTTTATTTCCTTTCCTTTCTTCCTTTTGAATTTATTGGAAAAATTTGTTAAAGAAGTGGTGGAAAATGCCAAAAGTCAGGGTAAAAAACCCATCCCACTCCATCAAGGGCTTATCTTCCATCTCTACCATTTTTACCTGGCCCTATGCCCTCCAAGAAAGATTGTGGTTCACAAAGCTCCTTAGTCCAACACCCCTCCTTTCTGCTAGCATTCTTAACACCCCTGGTCCAAGTAAAAATGCTTGAAGAACTCTAGCCTCAAAATTGCATCTCGCCATAACCCTTACTCATATGACTATCAAGCAAGAGTCTATTGACGTAAAAAGGAAGGGCCCATCAAATAAAAAAGGTAAATCTAGGGCTAAAAAAGAAAAAAATACAGTTCAGGAGGTGGGGTCTGAAGATGATGTCATAGATGAGGCGAGTACCCCTAGGCACTCTTATAGAATTGCCACTCGCTCTACTGCTAAGGGGAAAAATAAAGTGGTCATGGAGTCTGACTCTTATTATATGTGGGGCCAAGGGAGTGAAGAGAATGAAGATAAAAGAAGAGAGGAGCAGATTGAGAAGGGTGGTGAAATGAAGACTGATGGTCGTGATGAGACGACCAATTCTTCCACCCATGTTTCTGAAAGCTTGAGGTTTGGGCCTTTGGACCTCACCAAGGATATGATGCCTGAGGAGGAGGAGGTTGCGATAAGAACTTGTAAAACTATTCATCTTGGGACATTTTCCAGTTGCAATATGGGGGCCAGGGAGTTAGGCAAGTTGAAGGTCAAAGTGGAGGAGTTGGACAAGAAGATTGGTAATATCTCTAAGTTCAGTTTAAGGGTGATGCACCTCAACCATGACTCTATGCTTGTTGTAGAAGAAGATGCTCAGAGAAGATTTGAAAAATGAGGGGATTTATAAGGAACTTTTCAAGTTTCTAACTGAAGATTAGGCTAATGTTCTACAACAATTTGGGTGCAAAATCAACTGAGTTGGATAAATGCGATGCCCTAGGTATTTTTGGGGTCTCTTTTGATACTAGCCATAATGACCTTATGTTCAATCAAGTTATGTTATTGATATTCATGTTTAAGACTAATAGTAGCTTCATGTTGTTGGTTAGGTTTGTTCCTATATGGGATATTTATAAGACTAAGTATAGTTATGCTAGCTTTTGTAGTGGTTTGAAGATTGTTAGTAGTTATGTTAGCATGGATGGTATGATCAGTACTATTCGCTCTACTTTTTTTTTTGAATGGTTTTTGATATTGCTAGACTGATGTTATTATGTTGTTAACGTGCTTCTGGTTTGCTCTAGACTGTTAGCCTCTAGGTTGGTTGTAAAGGGACAACACCCTAGTTTTTTATGCTTATAATATAAAAAATAATACTATATCAATATTGCATAAATAACTACTACACTATCAACTCATCATTCAAATATCTTACATGTTTTCTTGCAATGTATTCACTCTTGTTTAGATCTATAACAAGTTTTGGCTAGTCACCAAAGGATTTCCTTAATCTCCTTATGTATACTACCAATCTCCCGAAGGTGCGTTTTAGCACCACACAACTTTAGATGTGCAAGCGCATAGTTACCAAAGAACGAGAACATAAAGGAGATAACCATGAAAGGAAAACAAGAAATGAATATAACTATAAACAAGAACAATGATAGACATATTAAGGGCAAGTCCCCATGTAGCTTCTTAGCTTATTTTGGCTAGCAACCACTGCTCAACATTTTTAGCAGCAATTTTTGGAGTTGGTGGCCCCATGGATAGCAAAATTTTCTGCTTATTTTGAAGCATTCCTCTTTAATGGTATTGTTATATTATGGTGACTGATAAGGAAAGTGATTTACCTTTCAAGTGATTTACCTTTCTGCAAGGCGTGGGGTTTGGGTTTCATTATTATGTTGTATGTTTTACGGCGGTATTGAGCTGTGAGGGATCTGCGCATTGTAATCTGATTGTAATCACTGGATAAGAATAATATTGGACTTTGCTGTATGGTAGACGTAGCCCAGGGATTGGGTGAACCAAGTTAAATCTTTGTGTCTTGTGTTCTCTTCTGGGTTGGTTTATTATTCTCTGTTTTTGGTTGTTATTTCTGCCTTGTTAATCCTAAGAGGTATTTTAAATGAAAGTTTTAATAATATTTCTTGCAAATAAAATTTAGAAGCAAAGTTTTCAAGTAGTCCAGTTTAGTTCAGTCAGAAAAAGTTGGTGGGTTTACCATACATAACATAAATTAAATAATTAACATACATAACAATTAATTAAACTCCAACTGAGATGGGACCCCGACTCAATTGGCAGGAGCTTCCTATAATAGGCACAAGGTCACTAGGTCTAGTCTCCCCTAACCCACATAGTATCGAAGGATGTTCGTGCCAAAATCATGAATCATGTTAAAAAGTTTATTCAATGCATTGCAGTTTGTACAGGGCTACCTGATTTTTGCAATCTTAAAAAAATAATTAAATCTTAACTTAAAACATAAGATATATTTATTTGTAAAGTAGATAAAAAATTCAATATAAATAAAAACTACCTCTTTATTTATTTTTTGGTTGGTAAAACTACCTCTTTATTTTATTAGTATATAAAAGCTTTACAATTTTACACTCAATATAAGTGAAAGCAACACAATTTTACACTTAATACAAGTGAAAACTACCTCTTTATTTTATCATTATATTGAAACTTTACAATTTTATTTTACAACCATGAATTTGAAAAATAGCATTCCCTCAAAATTCACATAAGAGCTATAATTAGCCATCAACTTTGAAGTCATTATTAAAGGATCCAGTTTTATGAATTGTGGAAAATTTATGGTCGTTGGAGCTTCATGTTGGCTAAGCTCCAGATAGAATGCGCTAATGACAAAAAAATGTCAAACTTTTTTTTTTCCAAATTCGCGAAAACACAATAAGTTTTTGGCAAACTTTTTATTATTTTAGACCACAAAATATGTAGATCATGAAGAATAGATGCTGAAAATTTTGCAAAATCCGTAGTGTTTTTGAATTTTTCTAATTTAATCAATAACACATTCTCTATAGAACTTAGCCGCATCCAAATTTATGTAAAAGCTATTATTACACATCAATTTTGAAGTCATTCTTAAAGAAAAACCAATTTGATGAATTGTGAAAATTTGATGTCTTTAATCAAAGAACTCAGTTCAGGCCAATCAGGAAAAGATGGCGAGTTTATCGACTTGTAACAAACTAAACTTCGCCACTTTGCTGGGCTGTTGAATTCTGTCCATGTCGAAATGAAGAAGTTGAAAACACTATCTTGATAATACATAGCGAAGGGATGAAGAAGAAACATGATTGCTAGCAACAGAGGCAGCTGTTAAGCTGCTAGATGGATTGATTTTATTAGCAATGGCGAACTGAAAGCTGTGCCGAAGACATGGCTCAGGAACCTCCTCCTCTCCCTCCAACATCTTCACAATCGATCCCATTGAAGGCCTGGCTTGGGCATCTTCCTGAATGCACAAAAATCCAATCTTGAGCACTCTGAGAGCGTGCAATCTGTGCAACTCATCCTCCACCCTTGAATCAATCACTTCCAGCTGCCTCCCACAGGACGCCATTGTCATAGCCCAGGCAGGAAAGTAGTGCTTATCAGAATCAGTGACATTCATGCTGTAGTTCTTGCGCCCACCTATGATTTCCAGAATCACCATTCCGAAGCTGTAGACATCACTCTTCTCAGTAATGGCGGACTGCAACAGCCATTCTGGGGCAAGGTATCCTGGGGTGCCTCTCATGCTTGTCACCACACGGCTGTCCTTTCTGCTCATGAGTGTGGCCATGCCGAAATCAGAAACTTTTGCCACAAAATTCTCATCTAGAAGAATGTTCTGAGGCTTCACATCCAAATGTATGATCTTATACTTGCATTGCTCATGAAGATATGCTAATCCCCTGGCTGTGCCCAATATGATGTTGAATCGAATTGGCCATGTTAGGGTTTTGATCTTGGTGCTGTTGAAGAGCCACTTATCCAGAGACCCATTAGCCATGTGTTCATAGACCAGGATCTTGTGGGTGTCCTGTGAGCAGAATCCCAGAAGCTGGACCAGATTCCAGTGATGGATTATCCCCAGTATTGCAACCTCAGAGTAGAATTCCTTTTCTCCCTGTCTTGCAATCTCCAGTTTCTTCACTGCTACCTGTGTTTTATCCCTTAAAACACCGTCATACACTGTCCCAAATCCACCAGACCCAAGAACTGTGCGAAAGTTGTGAGTAATGGTCTGGATTTCCTTGAAAGAGTATTTCTTTGCTGTTAAATTTGGGATGCTGGTCATCACTCTGTGATTTGGGTGCACTGTTCTTGACCTAATTTGCTCTGGCTTTGAATCTCTGAACAATTTCCAGGGACAAAACCATAAAACCAAGAATGCAGCTGCAGAAACAGCAACAACAATCCAGATAACCATTTTTCTGCTTAGCCTGCTTGAATGCTTGGAAACCACAACTAAATCCATGCTCTGCAGTTTTATAAATGCGAAGGAGTTTTCATTTGAGCTCTGTGAAAGAGTTCCTACCTGAGACAACACAACAAAGCAGGAATTTGAGGGCTTTACATAGAATGAAGCCCTGCAGGAACAATTTCTATAGCAGTAATCTGAACAATCTTCCTTACTTGGCATCTTCATTGGAACAGCATAATGGTTACGGTGATACTCCACTCCTGGAAGCTCAAACATCTGCCATGACCCATTTGGATTCCCACAACCAGGAATCTCAGACAATCCACAATCCCCATTCCTGTCCCTTAACCCATGAGTCCCATTACTTGCACATTCACAGGCCTCTTCCTGACTACAAACCCCATAACTCCCACAAAACTCTGGCAATTGGCATTTCCCCATGGCCTGATACAAACCCTCCTTACGACCAGAAGCATAAGCTCTCAGATTCCCATCATAATCCAGCCTTATAAACCCAAAATTTGATTCCAACATACTGGATTCCCCATGGACTTGTGGTAGATAGTAATGTGGGCTAAACAATGAGCCATTGCAAACAGGGGAGCTGTTCTGAAACACCAAACAGGGGAGGTGCTCTGAATTGGGCCAATCCATAGACACCATGAAAGAAATATTAGAGCACCGGTGCCCAGGATCATCCAATGTAGACCCATTGTTGTTAAACACTTTCCACATCCAGTAAAGCTCCAAGGACTCATTCCCCACCCTGACATAAAGCCCCAATCCACCAGGCTTCACAACAAGAACATATGATCCCCTGTTGAGGTTATACTCAGATGATCTGCTGTAAAGCATATCTCCCACCCGTAGAACCTGCCCAAACAGAAGTGTATCAGTGGGGAAATCCGTGCTCTGCCAAACAGTATTGTTACTCTTCCCAAGCATCTGCAGAACGCCTCCACCCAAAACTCTCAGCCCCACTACACCCATTCCATCAGTTCCTGTCGACCAAACAGTTTTTCTTCTCGACCGACTGGTCGAATCAGAAAGTACCAAATTCCCATCAATTTGAAGCTCCAGAACAGCATTCTGCGACACGGGATGATCATAATTGGCCGTCCAGACGACCTGTCCCATTGCCTGAACAATCGATCCCGATTCCACTATGCACAAATAGTACTCATCTTTCCTGAATTCCATGAAACTCAAAAACGCCCATGAATTTATATGCCCCAAAAACCTCTGAGAAATGATGTGGGTCAGGAGATATGCAGATGCATTGTTTTGGTTGTTGAGTGTCAAGGATCCCACCAATGTTACAGGATCAGAGATCGACCAGCTCGTGTTGGTGCTCAGAAATCCATCTCCATCTCCGTCAGATTGGGCATGGCAAGCTGAGAAGATGAAGAGCAATACCAGTAATAAAGATTTCGCCATGGTTTTCCAGATTAAGTTCGGAATTGCATTTGGGCAGAGGAGCACTGTAATGGGTGATGATGTTCTTCTTTCCTCTTGTGATTGAACATTCCATTAAAAGCACGGGTCAATTCATTTAAAACTGGAAAAGATTTGTGGAATGGTCAATATGAAGATTTCAACAGGAAGATTTCTTAACTGCGGCGATCTTGCTTATTGAATTGCAGAGCCAGCGTTCACATTTCCCTGCCTCTTGGGTCTCTCCATTAGGGACCAGTTCGTGCAAACGCACTTGCCAGCTCGAATATGACAATTCAGCACAAAAGTCCATATGGTTACGTGGGATAACTAGAAACACCTGTTTTTTTTTGGAATTTTGAGAGATTGTGTGTATACTTGTAGGAAAAATAGATTTTAGGATTTAAAAAATAAAATAAATAGCTATATCAGATTTTGGTTTTTTTTTTTTCAAGTTCCTTTTTATAAGACTTAGGAGTTTATAGTTATTGTTGTGTTTGTTGGGTAGTTACGATGAATGCAAAGATTTCGTTATGCACACAAAGTTCAAAATGTGTGTATTTTGAGGATATTTCTAACACATATTTTCTATTGTTCTATTATTTGTTCACTTTGACAACCACAAATTTTGCACAATTGATCGAACACAAATTCCTCTAATAAGTTCTTTGACTAATGCATATGCACAAACACCCTAGTAATTGTGTGTTATGGGTACTGTAAAGTTGCATAACTCCTCTAATTAAATTCTTTTTTCCTAACTACTAGATATGCAAATGGACAACTATTTGTAGATGTGAAATTTTTGTTGGACTTTTATTTTGCATGTATTAATGAATGATTATTGGAGGATGGGAAACTATTGGGTCATTTCCCTTATGTTTCTTTATTTTAAATGGAAATAATTGGATTTTGTTCTTATTATCGTCTACTCTTTTTTAACAAGTAAATTTTGATATGATAAATAAGCATATATCTACATTAGAAGTCTTTCTTTGACTAAGAAGCCATGAGGAAGATATCATATTTGTCCAAGTCACTTAGGGGTTAAATCTAGCCCAATCATGTCTTGGGATTCAAACCTTAGTGGATGGCCTAAGCAATGAACATACCATCATCCTCACTAATTGTACTCAACCAATTCATTAAAATTTGATATGATATTAATATCATGATTCAACTACACATTTTTTGAGTCATCTAGTGGAAAACATAATTGAATAACATACCATCATCTTGAATAATTGTATTTAACTAATTAAACTACAAATTGATATGATATTGATATTAGGATTCAACAACATAGTTTCTGAGTTAAACTCATTGATCAATGTTTCACATGTAGTTGGTTCATACAAACCCATCTCTCATGAAAACAAATACTCCACTTGGCACTCATTATATGTAGGTGATGCCCACAAGAGCGAAACATCCAAAATGTTCTTAGCGGATGACATAATAAAAGATCATACCATCATCCTCAATAGTCATACTCAACCAATTGATCTAAAATTGGATTTCAAATCTAGAATAGTCAATAGGAATATTTTTCCACAATGTCGCTCTTATTCATTGAGTTATAGTGTTAATGTTCACATTCTTCACCCTTTTGCAACTATCCTCAATTACATCGTGCAAACACATTTGTCAACACACAATTCAACACAAAGGTCTACATGATTAAGTGAGAACACTATAAACACATAATTTTAAGAAGAAAATTAATTTTGAATAAAGAGATTGTGTTTACACATGTAGAATAAATAAAATTTTGGATATTTAATAAACCTTAAATATAAGGTAAATATGTTTCTTTCATTTTCATTTAAATAATGGGTTTCTATGGACATGGACATTGACATCTAAATCTATTTAAAAACAAGTGGGCAATAATATGATGAGTAAACATGCATCTAAATCAAAAGGTGTGTTTTCGTTAAACAACCAGGAGCAGGGGATCCCAAATATCAAAGTCATCTAAGGGCCAACTTTAGCTAGTTGTGCCTTTGAAGGTTGGAACCCTAGTGGATGACATAATCAAAGAACATACCATCATCCTTACCAATTTTACTCAACCAATTTAACTACAAATTGATGGTATGTTATTTTATGCTTAAATTTAATTTATTTTTTTACAATTTAAATTGAAGAAATATACTTTCATTGTCTATCTCTCTCTATCTCTTCCACACATTGATTTTAATAAACCATAAATAATTATTATCTTTTCTCACTTTTCCACAAATTAATTTTAATATATCATATCTCCCTTCCTCTCTCTTCCTCTCCCTTCCTCCCCCTCCTCTCAATTCCCACACATTAATTTAAATAAATCATAAACATTTCTTGTAGGCAAGACTATGATTATGTAATTCATGTCAAAGTTGTTAGATGTTTCTCTATGTTTTATAATGTTCCTAATAAAGAAAATAACGTTCTTATTTTTTAAGTGTATATAAAATTATCTAATAGACACTTAAACTTACAATAGTTATAATTTAGAAATTACTAAAAAAGTGTTGTCATTTATCTATGTTGGTTGATTTTTACTTATATAAATATAATATAAATTAATGAGTGATAAAAAAAATCACACCCATTCAACAATGTTTTTAGGACAAGTATGAATAAATTTGAAATTCTAAATTTAATGAGGATGTGTACTTTATTTAATGAGGACGTGTATTTTTTTGAGTCGTCTAGTGGAAATCATAATTGAATAACATACCATCATCTTGACTTATTGTACTTAACTAATTGAACTACAAATTGATATGATATTGATATTAGGATTCAACAACATAGTTTTTGAGTTAAACTCATTGACTAATGTTTCACATGCAGTTGGTTCACACAAACCCATCTCTCATGAAAACAAATACTCCACTTGGCACTCAGTGCATGTAGGTGATGCCCACAAGAGTGAAGCATCCAAAAAGTTCTTAGTAGATGACATAATTGAAGATCATACCATCATCCTCAATAGTTATACTCAACCAATCGATCTAAAATTGGATTTCAAATCTAGAATAGTCAATAGGAATATTTTTCCACAATGTCACTCTTATTCATTGAGTTATAGTGTTAATGTTCACATTCTTCACCCTTTTGCAACTATCCTCAATTACATCGTGCAAACACATTTGTCAACACACAATTCAACACAAAGGTCTACATGATTAAGTGAGAACACTATAAACACATAATTTTAAGAAGAAAATCAATTTTGGCTAAAGAGATTGTGTTTACACATGTAGAATAAATAAAATTTTGGAATAATTTTAATAAACCTTAAATATAAGGCGAATATGTTTCTTTCATTTTCATTTAAATAATGGGTTTCTATGGACATGGACATTGACATCTAAATCTATTTGAAAACAAGTGGGCAATAATATGACGAGTAAGCATGCATCTAAATCAAAATGTGTATTTTCGTTACACAACCACGAGAAAGGGGATCCCAAATATCAAAGTCATCTAAGGGCCAACTTTAGCTACTTGTGCCTTTGAAGGTTGGAACCCTAGTGGATGACATAATCAAAGAAAATACCATCATCCTTACCAATTTTACTCAACCAATTTAACTACAAATTGATGGTATGTTATTTTTTGCTTAAATTAAATTAAATTATTTACAATTTAAATTGAAGAAATATTCTTTCATTGTCTATCTCTCTCTATCTCTCCCACACATTGATTTTAATAAACCATAAATAATTATTATCTTTTCTCACCTTTCCACAAATTAATTTTAATAAATCATATCTCCCTTCTTCTCTCTTCCTCGCTCTCTTCCTCTTCCTCTTCCTCTTCTTCTCCCCCTCCTCTCAATTCCCACACATTAATTTAAATAAATCATAAACATTTCTTGTAGGCAAGACTATGATTATGTAATCCATGTCAAAGTTGTTAGATGTTTCTCTATATTTTATAATGTTCCTAATAAATAAAATAACATTCTTATTTTTTAAGTATATATAAACTTATCTAATAGACACTTAAACTTATGATAGTTACATTTTAGAAGTTAATAAAAAAAATGTTGTTAGTTATCTATGTTGGTTGATTTTTACTTACATAAATATAATATAAATTAATGAGCGATAGAAAAATCACATCCATTTAACAATGTTTTTAGGATAAGTATGAATAAATTTGAAATTCTAAATTTAATGAGAACTTGTATTTTATTAATGTATAATTTTAAATTTAAAATTATAAAAACAACAACCTACTATAGTATAATAAAAGAATTGTACTTAAAACTTTCCAACTCACATCAATTATAAAAATCAAGTATACTTAATCTACCCATGATTTTCAAAATTTAAATTATAAAAAATTCCTTAGAAGTATGCCTCACGCAACAAATTCCCTAAATTTTTGAAAATTTTCTCCTTTTAAAATAAGACAAATATTCATAATTTTTGCATCTGCATGACATAATAAATAATAATAATTTAATAAGCTATAAGAAATAAACCTCAAATACCCAATCCTTTACAAGACAGTTTACTTTGTATTTCCGCTAAAAAATGGGTAAAAATAGCGACTTTTTAGGCACAGACTTTTATCCGAGGTCAATTTTGAATTTAGACTGCCCACTAAAACTGGAGCGACTTTTAACCTACAATAATTCGACGACTTTAGAGGGAGGGTCCCTTAGTACGACTAACTAAGATTACCAAATCCAAAATACTCCTCTATTCGCGCTTATGATAACTTCTCCTCTACCGACCACAAAACGTTGACAATTTCCTTCCAACAAATTGTCACTAAAATAATTTGGAGTGTTCCCCCTAAATTTCCTTGCATAGGGAAGGTTAGGTGTGGTCGACAAATGGCAATGATGGAAGTTGTTAGGGCTCATCATGGTGGTTGAAGGATTCTTCTACTATAGTGGCTCTCATGCACTCTTTTTACTCTATCTTTTCATATAAACAATTATATAATTTGAGGTCATTTTTGCAATTCAATAACAATTATATCATTTAAGACTATTTTTGTATTTCAATTTCATTTTCCCTCTATTCTATGATGGATCATTGAGTGTGATTTGAAACATGTTAGAGTTCGGATCAAAAACTAACACGCATGTATCTAATGGTTTGTGGAAAACTCATACCGATTATTGGTACCTTTCATGAGAGGGAAATGGTTCTCAAAACAAAGCTTCTTGTGAAGTTGGGGATCAAGCTATTGAAGTGGATTGTAAATTTAGCCTTCTTTTTAAGACTTCTTATGTACTCCAACTCTATTTTCCCTCTTCCTAATGATGGATCACTAAGGGCCCGTTTGGTTGAGGGGTGGAATTGGAATTGAACGGGAATTGGCATTTCCGAATTCCCAAAATGTTCAATTCCCTGTTTGGTTCCAAAATTAAAAATTGGAATAGGGT
>MU224254.1:5946487-5968857 GCA_018584345.1 Thuja plicata | reverse complement strand
CCGATTCGATTCACCGATTCATAAAAAATCGCCAGCAGTGAATCGAATCGCGATTCACGCGATTCGCGCGATTCTCGTTACTCTGGTATATATACACATATATATGTGTATATACACACATGTGTGTATACACACACATGTGCGTGTATATACACATGTGTGTGTATATATGTGTACATGTGTGTCTATATATATATATATGTGTGTGTGTGTATACATGTGTGTGTATATATACACACATATGTGTATACATGTGTGTATGTATATACACATGTGTGTGTATATATGTGTGTATATATACACATGTGTGTGTGTGTGTATATGTGTATGTGTGCAAAAAGAAAAGTTTCAATTCCAATTCCAATTTTGTGGAACCAAATGCAGAATCTGCATCTTCTCAGTCATCTTCCAGGTGAACCAAACAGGACAGCCTAATTCTAGAATTCATTTTGAGAATAGCCCAATTGCCAGAATGGATTCAATTCCAGAATTGGCAATTCCAGCATGCACAAATTCCACGAAACAAACGGTCCCTAAGTGTAACCTAAAATATCTTGAACAAGATAACATACAAAGTTGAAACTCAAAATATCTTGACCAAAAAAACACACATAGTTTAAACTAGAAACTAACATGCACCCACTAGATTTTTTTTAAAAAAAAAAAAAAATTATGAAATAGATGACATCAATAATAGATTAGAAAGGTACAATCAAGTCACAATGACTTCATGAGTCTTTATTGTTTATTTTGGCGAGTCCTATTTTGCATGTCTTGTTACCTATTTTGTATAGGTTGATAGTTGTATGTGATATAATGTTTCTAAGGTTTTCTTAATTATAATTTCTCTTTGCCGATTGTTCAATTTTTGAATTGTATATTGCTCAATAAAAAAATAACTTTTAATTTCATAATGGTGAAATTTACACACCCATGTTAATTTTTTTATTTAGATTTACGTCTATTTGTAGAATGATTTTGTATAATTATATATTGGTAAGTAAAGTACTTTTGTGTAAATTTAGGTTCATTCCTTCATACTACTATAATATTTTAAATGTATTTTTGGACTTTGTTCTATTCACATTCTTTGAACATTTTCACATGTCTTACATTTATTATGCCCAATTATTGCCACTTCAATCTAAACATATATTCTCTACTTATATATTAATATATTTTACATCCAAACATGAGCTCATTCCTCCATACCATTACTCATCCTTATCCATTTATTCTCACACACATTTCCACATGTCTAACATTTATCAGGGCCATTATTGTTACTCATATTTGGAAGGATTCATTTTTTACCTAGATATTAGTATTTTTTAATATCTTGGTTCAATCTTGTAAGTTCTAGATTAATCCCATACTCATAGATCTAACCCTTAATTAAAAAAAAGTTTTACCTTAATTTTTTCTAACTTCAACTCATTTATTACCACCTTGAATTGATTTGATACATGCATGTTGTGATTTATTACCACACAAGGTATTTAATTACATGCATTTAGACACATAAAAATAATGAATATCCTAGAACATTTTAGTTGGAACGCCTTAAAAAATCCAATCTTATATCACATCATTTTAGAGCATTTACATGTCTATAGATTGTTGTTGTTAATTATCTCAATGATAATAAACCCAATTCTAGAGACATGCAAAAAATACTTTAAAGAATTCTTCACACTGCACAATTCTTGGAGTTATGGTAGAGTAACTCACAAAATTCTAAATGGAGATTCATAAGGACCTAAACCCAAGGTTCTAGAAATATACTGTAAGAGACCTCTATAATAGACCTTAGGTATGAAAGATGTCAAACCAAGTTGAATTAGCTTGAAGAATAAAGTAGGTCATATTTAATCTTCTAAAAGGGTTAAGGTTCTCCAAGTATGTTTAATGATTATATTGTGTCATGTGAACAAAGAAACTAAAATAACAGACTTCTTATCAAAGAGTTGACCACACTGAGTAACAAAGCTCAAGATAAGAGCATGATGGATTCATTGAGGATCTACGTCTTAATGGTGTATACTTATTCAAAAGGTACCAATAACACACATAGATGGGATATGTTATTGGAAAACACTAATCTATATGTCAAGATAGAGAATTAAGCCCTAATGTAAATAGTTTCATATTGTCTCTAGGATTTGTTACAAGTTCATCAAGTAATTTGAGAAGAATATTAGCTAATATTTCTAGTTGAGAAGAAACTAGAATATTAGTTTCTCATAGCTCATCAAAGATAGCTAGAAATATCCAACAAAACATCAATACATAAATGATAAAAATAGTAAACATTTTGATTTTCTTAAATTTTAATTTTAGTTTTTTATGATAATAGTATATTTATTACTACTACTTATAAAATTCTGGAAAATACTTTCGTAGATGAATGCCACTAAGTGTATGCCACTTCTAATTTTAAATTCTTATATGCTCAAATGCGTTAGTCATAAGTTCTTTAAAAATCTTGACTTTATGAATATTAAAATGAAAACCAAATTAATCTTTCTTGGATTTTGAAAGTCCCTATGTTCATCTTAGTTATATCCTCCGTAAGGGAAACATTTTCTTCTTCAAATAATGAGGAAGCTAGAAATAATTCTAAAATATTTTAGTTGACATATATAAAATCCTTCTAACCATTGAAATAACCCCTAGTATAAGGTGTTAAGGAGTTCTTATAATGATTATGTGGGATCCCATAATAAGTCTGTAGATGTTAAAGTACATTTAATGACTAAATCATGTCATGTAATAAAAAAAAGTAAATTAGAACAATTCTCATCAAATAGTCATAGTAAATAACTAATATCAACATAAGAGATCAATGGATTTATCTAGGCTTTAAGTCCTAAAGCTATACTAACCTATGAAGTAGAAATAATATGATGACGGGGGTTTCTATAGGAAATAACTTGTCTATAGGTTAGGATGGAGGATCAAGCCTCAATATCAATAGTGTCGTAATATCTCTAGGACTTTTTACAAGTTCATCAAGTAATTCAAGAAGGATATCAACTAATGAAAGAGGGAGAATGTCATCCTCTCATAGCTCCATAGTGATGGATAAAAGTACCCAATAACACATCAATAAATGAAGATGAAATGATAGAAATAATATGTTTTAATTTTCTAAAGTTTTAATATTTATTTTTTATCTTTATGATATTAGGATGTTTAATAACACTACTTAATATAGTAAGACACAAATTTCCTAGATGAATGCCACAAACTGTATGCAATGTTTAGTCATAAATTATTATATGCTCAACAAAATTAGTCATAAATTATTTACAGATCTCAACTTGTATGCAACTTAAAATACGATACAAATTTATCTTTCTTGAATTTTGAGAATTCCTTTTGTTTATCTCGATTATATCCTTCATAAAGGAAACGTCGTCTCCTTCAATTATGAGGAAGCTAGAAGCAATTTTAAATTATTTTACTTAAATTCTAAAACATCCTTCTAATATTAGAAATAACCCGTAGGATAGGTTATCAAGTAATTTTTATGATGATTATGTGGGATTCCATAATAAGCATGTAGATATTAAAAATAGAATAATTATTAGTAGGAGGATAGAATTGATTTTTGACATGAGGTAATATCATGGGGAGATCGTTGCCTCCTATAAAGGGTTTATTTTGCATTCCAAATGTGAATTATGAATTTATTAATTACAATTGAGGATAAAATATAGCTAAATAGACGACCATAGAATAAGTGATTACAAGAGTTTTAAGGTCACTTCAACCTATGATTACTCATTTTATTGATACTTTTTATTTTGTGTGTTTCTAAAACTTATTT
This sequence comes from Thuja plicata, assembly GCA_018584345.1. NCBI lineage: Eukaryota > Viridiplantae > Streptophyta > Pinopsida > Cupressales > Cupressaceae > Thuja > Thuja plicata. The sequence goes on along the minus strand of MU224254.1, from coordinate 5,965,025 downwards.
TACCTTGGAAATATTTGTTGGCATATGTGTTCAATATTGTCATTCATGTCAACTTCTTGTGTGTATTGATGTCAACTTAATAAATAAGTGGTATAAGTTTAGCATTGTACCTGATGAAGAGAAGTATCATGTATGTGTATATGAGATAAGTACTAAGTGTTATCATGACTATCAACTTGCTATGTGCACAAAGCCTGCCTAGTTTATGGTAAGCTAAAATATGTAGGAAATAGTATTTTAAGTCTAGTATTGAATGATCAGATGTTGTTATGACGTTTGGTGCTAATGATAAGTTAATATGTTATATATTTAGAAGGTGACAAGTATGGGAAGATGGTATATGCAGGAAATATTATTTGAAGTCCTTATGAGAAAATTATTTGTTGGAAGCTACAATTAAAGCAATTGTTATATTGCCATTGATGTCAAACCTTAATTGGTAAGACAATTGCTATCTTGTAAAGTGTCATATCAATTGATTGATGAAGAAGATTTGAAAAGAGGAGATAACAAGAAGACCTAGTGAAATGGCTGAGTTATGTGGAACTACAATGGGTACTTGATGGATTGCACCTTGGTAAGGTAATATTTTGTTTATCTATAACACCAAGTGAAGATTTGAAGACTAAAAGCTTAGTCTTGACCGAGTAAAAGAGCAGAAGATTAAGAAACTTATGTTTGTGCCGAGTGATGTGAGTGTCGACCGAGTGCCAGTGCATGTCGAGCAAATTCAGTGTTGATTGAGCATCAACATTTATCGAGCGTCAGTAATTACCTAGTTATCTAGTGATGACCGAGTGGAAAAACACAGTGATGACTGAGTGTCAGTATTTTGACAGTTTGAGAAAGATTTGAGATCCCAGCCGACATAGTTGATTTCTTGGGATATGTAAAGTGTATTTAAGATAAGGATGATTGTTGTGAAGAATTAAATGAACATTTTAATTATGTTTAACTATTTTTATGTATGGATTCAAGAAGGAGTTTTGAGATGTATTCTACAAGGTAGAAGGAGAATGAAATGTTGGAAGGATTCATTGGATTTGACCAAACCCTAAGATCTACGATGATGATTAAGTGGAAAAAGATCGAGCTATCTAATTAGAGAGGTATAAGATTAACCTAATTGTAGGTTATGTTTGATGAGGTTAATTCAGTTGATTGGAAAATCTAAGCAGAAGGCAGAGAAGGTTGAGAAGAGTAGTATAGGACTGCATAGTGGTGATTTCTTGATGGATTTCCAAACAGATCTAAGTGATAGAGATGACAATGGAGGCGAGTCAGTGAATTAGCATTTGAGAAAAGGTGGATCTGTATTTTCAAAGTGAGTTGTATGTTTCAAATCAAATCTATTGTTACTTTCTAACCATTGTATCAGTCAAAATCATTTTAACCAAGGTTGACCTAATAGTTATAAATTATAAATCCTTTAATTAAGGTGACATTCTAATGGAATGATCTAAGTCCTCTAACAAGGCTCACTTTTAACAGGGTGATTAAATCCTTTAATAGGGTCACATTTAACAGTGTGTATTGTAACCTTTAATAGGGTTGGCTCCTCATAGAGCTCACTTCAGAAGAGTGAAAATTTGGTAGCATGTTACTGGTGGTTTTTCCCATATTGGGTTTCCATGTTAAATTCTGGTGTCATACTTGTGTGAATGTTATATGATGTTTTGTACTGTTAAGAGTTTTATATTCTACAATTTTATTACTTTAGGACAATGGACTACAATTTTATGTTACTGATTATATACTATAGAGACTGAGTATATTGTTGACTAGATCTAAGTTGGTTAAATTGTTTGGAAGTTTAACTTGTACATCTGGACCTGAGGATAATTGATTCACCCCCCTCTCAGTTATTATAAATCATTCTAACAATTGGTATTAGAGAATTTTGGTGCTTGTAAGGAAAATTTTGAAGGTAATTGAAGCTACAGATCAAGATGTATAAAAATAAGGTACCGAGGCTGAACAAGGATAACTTCCCTACATGGAAAAGTTTGATGAAGCTACACCTAGATATAATTGGAGAAGAAATAAAATACTATGTGGAAAATGATTATATAAATGTGCTGACAGTGTTGATAGCTTAGCAGATGAAGGAAAAGCAATAACACAATCAAGCAATGTTGGAGATTGCATTAGCCCTAAGTTATCTTGAATTTGAAGACATAAAAGACTGTCAAACAACAAAAGAAATGCGGGACACATTGACAAATATCTATGAAGGTGACACAAATGTACTAAGAGCCAAATATAAAAGCTTGAGAGGTAAGTTTGATGAAATGAGAATGTTAGATGGTGAAACTATTGTTCAATATTGTAGCTGAGTTAAGGAGGTTGTGAATGCTATTAGAGGAGCTAATGAAACTATTGACGATGATACTGTTATTAGCAAGGTATTGAGAACCCTACTTCTTATTTATACTATTAGAGTATCTTCTATACAAGAATTGAGATGTAATCCTGGTAACAACTTAACTCTGGAAGGTCTAGTCGGTAGACTTACTACTTTGAGGTATCAATTTTTGATAATTTCACCCCTCACAATGTTGATTCCGCATTCAAATCACAAATGACTCTTCATAAGACAAAGAAAGGAAAAGAAAGACATGTGAATAGTGATAGTGATGCTTCTGATGATGATCTTGATGAACTTGAGGCACTTATGGCTAGAAGACTATCGAGAGGAAAAGGAAAATTCAAAGGTAAACTTCCTATAATCTATTTTTTCATGTAACAAAGTTGGCCATATTGCAGCAAGATGTCCTAACAGGAATGACAAGTCCATGAAAGAAGAGAAAGAAAGTACAAAGACAAAAGGAATGACAGAGATTTCAGAAGGTACATGGACTATAAAGACAAAGGTAAGAAACCCTGTTATATTGCTAAAGAAGAAACTGATAGTGAATCTGATAAATCTGATGACAATGGTATAGAAGTTGTTTATGTTGTTATGAAAGATGATTCTGATGAGGATGAGAAAACTACACTTATTTCATATATGAGAAAAGGTGATAGATGGATAATTAATAATGATTGCTCACATCATATGACTGGTGATAAGAGTAAGTTTGAAACCTTAAATCATTGCAAAGGTGGTAGTGTTAAGTTTGGTAATAATACACCATGTCTTGTGAAAGGAAAAGGATCAATAAAACTAACTGATAAGATCACATGTGACAATGCTTATTGGGTTGAAGGACTTAACTATAATTTATTGAGTGTTGCACAGTTGAACAGTTCTGGATACCCAGTTTAATTCCATCACAAAAGGCTAAAATATTTTATGCTATTGGTGAACTAATTTGAAGTGGTGAACAGACAAGATGTAATTTGTTCTATCTAGATCTATCTGATGAGACATGTTTGTTTGCACAATATGATGTTGAATGGTTATGGCATAAAAGGCTGTGTCATGTGAACTTTGACAATTTGGTAAACATTAGTAAGATGAAAAGAGTAAGAGGGTTACCAATATTGAAGAAACCTGATAATGTTATGTGTAAGCAATGTAAGTTGGGCAAAATGACAAAGTCTAGTTTCAAGAGAAAAAGCTATACTTCTGATGATGTTTTGGAATTGGTTCATACTGACCTTTGTGGACCTATTGGTGTGCAAAGCTACCATGGTGATAAATATTTCATACTATTTGTTGATGATTACTCTAGAATGATGACTATGATGTTTCTCAAAGAAAAATCTGATGCCTTTTAGTTGTTTAAGTGGTATTTGGAAAAAGTTGAAAAGGAGATAGATAAGAGCTTGAGATGTTTGAGATGTGATAGAGGAGGAGAGTTTATATCTAATGATTTCAAATTTTCTGTAATGATAGAGGAATTAAAAGATAGATGTCTACTCCAAGGACTCCCCCACAGAATGGCATAACCGATAGAAGGAATAGATCAATAATGGATTGTGCTAGAACACTGATGATAGAGAAAAATATTGCACAAATGTACTGAAGAGAATTTGTAAGTACAATAGTTTATACCTTGAACTGAGTACAAGTCAAGAAAGGTATTGATGTTACACCTTATGAGTTATGGTATGGTTATGCACCTAATGTAAAATAATTTAAAGTTTTTGGAAACAAATGTTATATACCGAAGGACAATAGAAATGGAAAACTTGATGCTAAGAGTGATGAAGGCATATTCCTAGGTTATTCCACTAAGAGAAAATCGTATAAGTGTTTGAATTCTAACACTAACAAAGTTGTGGAAAGTGCAAATGTTAGAATTGATGAATATGCAGAAAAGAATGAAGTTGAATGCAATAAAGAACCTGAAGATTATAGATCTTTCATATACATGAACGAAAGAGAGCCCAATAGTTTACCTGAACCAGAAAAAGAAATTGTCAAGAAACAACAAGAAAATGCTGAGTCACAGAAAGAAGTTGCCGAACATCAGGAGGTAACTGCTGAGAAATCAGAAGAGGAAGAAGAGACACAAAATGAACTTGAAGATAATTTACATGATGAATTTGACAAACAACAACAAGAAGAAAGGAGACCAGAGGCTACACTAGCTAAATATGTAAGAAGAAATCATAAACCAAATCAAATCATTGGAGAAAAAGATTCAGAGGTCATGACAAGAAGAAAATTGAAAAATCAGACATGTTTATTATGTGAATTTGAGCCCAAATCAGTGAAAGATGATTTGGATAATGAAGATCAGATACATGCCATGAATGAAGAAATTGAGAAAATAAAGAAGAACAAAACCTGGACACTAGTACCTAGACCAAAGGACAAGAATACTATTGAAACCAAGTGGGTATTTAGAAATAAGCTGAATGAGCATGGAGAAGTCATAATAAACAAGGCTAAACTGGTATGCAAAGGTTATGCACAAGAAGAAGGCATTGACTATGGTGAGACGTTTTCCCTAGTTGCTAGATTGGAAGGAGTTATAACTCTACTGTCTTATACAAATTACAAAGGATTCAAAGTATATCAAATGGATGTCAAATCAGAAAATTTCTGAATGGAATACTGGAAGAAGAGGTATACATTGAACAAGCTGAAGGATTTTTTGATTCAAGCAAGAAGAATATGGTTTGAAAGCTACATAAATATCTATATGGATTGAAGCAAGCCCCCAGAGCATGGTATGAGGGATTATAAAATTAATTAGTCAAAATTGGTTTTACAAGGATAAATGACAATAGTAATATGTACTTGAAGACTGTTAAAGGTAAAGGGATATTGTTAGCTGAAATATTTGTTGATGATATCATATTTGGAGGACAAGATGCTTTATGCCAAAAATTTTCAAATGATATGCAAACTGAATTTGAGATGTCAATGTTTGGAGAGATCAAATTTTTTGTTGGTTTGCAAGTATATCAAATGAAGAAAGGTATCTACATTACTCAATCTAAATATATCAAGGAGATACAAAAAAAAATTGGCATGGAGGACTTCAGACCTGTAAGCACACCTATGGCTACTGGACAAAAACTATCAAAGACTGATGAGACAACTAAAGTCAATCAAAACTTGTATAGGTCAATGATTGGGAAGCTACAATATGTTTTTCACTGTAGACTAGATATTGCATTAGCAGTTATGATTATTTCAAGATTTTCTACAAATCCTAAGGATACTTACATGATGACAGTGAAAAGGATACTGAGATATCTGAAGGGAACAAAGGACTATGAAATATATTATAAGAAGAATGAGAAGTTTGAACTGAAAGTTTATACATATGCAGATTGGGCAGGTAATGTTGATGATAGAAAGAGTACAAGTGGTGGTGCATTCTTTCTAGGAAAGAGATTAGTCTCTTGGACAAGCAAGAAACACAACTGTATTTCTTAATCTACAATAGAATCTGAATATGTTTCTATAGCAGTTAATTGTTCAAACATAGTGTGGATCAAGAAATTGTTGAAAGGTATGAAGGAAGAGATCACTAAACCAGTTGTTATTTTCCGTGATAACACAAGTGCTATCAATATATAAAAGAATCCTTTGATGCATAGTAAGACCAAGCATATTTCTATCAAGTATCATTACCTTACAGAGCTAGTAAAAGATGAAGAAGTGAGACTGGAATATGTGAATACAAAGGAACAATTAGCAGATATATTTACTAAGGCATAACCTAAGGATGCTCATGAGTATCTAAGAGATAAATTAGGGTTGACTCCCCTAGCTAAGTCTAACTAGGATCACATGGAGTGATTGCATCAAATGTATTACACAAAATATTTGACAAATTGATGCAAATGAGGTCACACTTTAGGAGTTGCCTGAAGCTGTGAAGAGTAACGCACAAGATGTTAATTAGTCATAAGAAAGATGACATAAGTTTCTATATAATTCAGAAAGTTGACACAGAGATATCTACATGGTGAAGATGTATGACTTTGGCATTGTTGTCAAAGAGGGAAAAATCAGTGAGAAAACAAATAGGGAGATATACCATTTGAGGGAGAAATAAGCGAGAAGACACAGAGGGAGATAAGCTATAGAGAGAAATATATCCAAGAGGGAGCTAATATTTGTATTGGAGAGAATCGGAATGAAGCTAAGGACATTAATGAAAATTCTTTTAATAAAGAACATACTTTTTGGATTGTTTGGTAACCTTGGATGTGTTGTTTGCATGTGGTGTTTTCCATCAATGCAAAAGAGGGAGATTGTTGGAAGTTACACTTGAAGAAATTGTTATACTGCCATTGGTGTCAAACCTAAACTAGTAAGATAGTTGCTATCTTGTAAAGTACCATATCAATTGATTGATGAAGAAGATTTGAAAAGAGGAGATAACAAGAAGACCTAGTGAAATGGTTGATTTATGTGGAACTACAATGGGTACTTGATGGATTGCACCTTGGTAAGGTAATATGTTGTTTATCTATAATACCAAGTGTAGATTGGAAGACTAAAAGCTTAGTCTTGACCGAGTAAAAGAGCAGAAGATTAAGGAAGTTATGTTTGTGCTGAGTGATGCAAGTGTTGACCGAGCGCCAGTGCATGCTGAGAAAATTCACTGTCGACCGAGCATCAACATTTACCGAGTGTCAATAATTACTGAGTTATCTAGTGATGACCGAGCGGAAGAACATAGTGATGACCGAGTGTCAGTATTTTGACAGTTTGAGAAATATTTGAGATCCCAGCCAACATAGTTGATTTCTTGGGATATATAAAGTGTATTTAGGATAAGGATGATTGTTGTGGAGAAATAAATGAGCATTTAATTCATTTTTAACCATTTTTATGTATGGATTCAAGGAGTTTTGAGATGTATTCTAAAAGGTAGAAGGAGAATGAAATGTTGGAAGGATTCATTGGATCTGACCAAACCCTAAGATCTACGGTGATGATTAAGTGGAAAAATATTGAGCTACCTAATTAGAGAGGTATACAATTAACCTAATTGTAGGTTATGTTTGATGAGGTTAATTCAGTTGATTGGAAAATATAAGAAGAATATAGAGAAGGCTGAGAAGAGTAGTATAGGATTGCGCAGTGGTGATTGCTTGATGAATTTCCAAGCAGATTTGAGTGATAGAGATGATAGTGGAGGCTAGTTAGTGAATTAGCATTTGAGTGAAAGTGGATTTGTATTTGTAAAGTGAGTTGTATGTTTCAGATCAAATCTACTGGTACTTTCTAACCATTGTTTGTGTCAAAATCCTTTTAACCAAAGTTGACCTAACAGTCATATTGTAAATCCTTTAATAAAGGTGACATTCTAATGGAATGATCTAAGTCCTCTAACAAGGCTCACTTTTAACAGGGTGATTAAATCCTTTAATAGGGTCACATTTAACAGTGTGTATTGTAACCTTTAATAGGATTGGCTCCTCACAGAGCTCACTTCAGAAGAGTGAAAATTTGGTAGCATGTTACTGGTGTTTTTTCCCATATTGGGTTTCCACATTGAATCCTGGTGTCATACTTATGTGAATGTTATCTGATGTGTTGTACTGTTAAGAGTTTTATACTCTGCAAGTTGATTAATTTAGGACAGTGGACTGTAAGTTTATGTTACTAATTATATGCTATAGAGACTAAGTGGATTGTTGATTAGATCTAAGTTGGTTAAAGTGTTTGAAAGTTTAGTTGGTACATCTTGACTTGAGGATAACATATTTACTCCCCCTCTCAGTTATTCTAAATCATCCTAACATTATTTGCATAAGAACTTGACAAATTGTGATTTTTTAATTGTCATGTATAGTTTGTGAATGTTGCACTATCCTAATTATAGGTCCATAGAAGTTCAGAGTTTGGACTTGTGTTTTATTGTTTGTTGATCATGAAGCTAGCTATTATGAATGGTCAAAACTAGTCCGAAGAATGCTTCACATTGATTTGAATTGTTGTTTCTAGGTGTACGGTTCAGAGAGCACGTTCTAAAATTTGTGTAGTGTTCTAGTTCATATATATTATGTTAGTTTTCTTTGCAGGTGAAGTTATATTTCTTGGAGTTTGAAATTATTGTCTATGTTGGTCTATATCCAACTCAGTTGATTTTGGTGATTAGATTTATGACTTATTGGTCTGAATATGCTTTGGAGGAAGATTTTAGAGGTTTATATGGATATTTTTATGTTATTTTGAGATCTTCATTGAGGTATTAGCTTTGGAGAATTATTTTTGGCTAAGTGGTTAACATGTTCTTATGCTTTGCTACACATTATGTTTGGTGTTGACTTTGGATATTGTTGCAATGTGTGCACTTTGTGGAAGGCATGTTGTGATGTATTTGGTTCCCCTTTATCTCTTGGGGTGGACAACATTAAGTGTAAGTGTCCGTAGTGGGAAAATTTGTGTAAATGATGCTTATCTCTACCATGGTAGACTTGTTACAAGTAGTGGTTGCTATTGCACCAAAAGATTGACTTGTCAATGCCTGATACAACCACTAGACTTATATAATCCACAGGAGGTGGTTATTCTCTTGTCACGAATCCCAAGGGGAGTGCTGACCATTTTTCCAACAATCTCCCCTCAACGTTACCCGAGGGGATTCAAACTTGTGATAAAGCTCTAATACAACTTGTTACAAGTATTGGTTGCCGTTGCACCAAAATATTGACTTGTCAATGCCCGATACAAGCACTAGAGTTATAGAATCCACAACAGGTGGTTGGTCTCTTCTCACGAATCTCGAGGGGAGTGCTGACCATTTTTCCAACAAGACCTAGTTATATTTTTGGATGATCAAGGTAATATGTGTGTGTGTGTTATGTTGAGGTGTGGATCTATTTGGATTGTGTGTGGATAAAATGTGAAGTTAGCGTGATGTGAATGTGAAAGAGCAGAGATGGGAGTGTATGGGTTTGATAGAGTTGTTGCAATGGTTGATTAGAAGATCCCACATATTTTAAGTTCATCATATCTCCGTGTCTACTAGAAGATAGTGTCTCTTTTGGAAGCTTGTGCAAACTTTTATATTTCCCTGAATAAGTGATCTTTACTAATTTACAAATTCTTCTATCTTATCCTAATGTTGGTGCCTTAGCCTGCAAGTCCTTTTTAGGAGCACTGCACTCCTTGGCCTGTGACCTAAACATTTATAATTTTTTATTCATATTGTGAGTTTTAATCTCACCGTGGTTTTTCCCACATTGGGTTTTCCATGTAAAAATCTAATGTTCATGTGTTTGTCTTGTCATTGCAATATTTTTTTTTATGGTTAGCTGGATAAAGCTAATTGATAAGTGTGTGTAATAGAAAATTTTGAATATTTGGTCAAGATTGATTTACCCCTCCCTCTTAGTCTTGAGGTGCGTGCAACAATATTTCATTAATTCCCCATTCCTTATGCTCGACACTTTGTCTTAACCTTAAAACATATAGATTTTCCCATGTTAGCACTCCTTAATATTCAACTCCTTCATGTCCCCAATTACCCATTTTCATGTGTTTCAAACCTTCAAACTTTCCTCCATTTTTTTCATTTTTTATACCCCTACAACCCCAATTCATTCTATTATACTAAACTATAAAATTTCATTTCCTTTATTGCATTCAATCTAAAGGAATTGGTATTTATTTTTTCCATGGTATAATATATCCTCAAGTCTTGAAATCAATATTGTGAGATCATAGATATTTCCATACTAGCATTCCCAATGGGAATCAAACATCTCAAAATCCTAAACTCTAATCCCTGCTCCTTTTATACTCTTAGGTAGTAAAATGTTGGGTTTTCTTATCATGTCCTAGGTTATTTGAGACTTATATTTGGGAAGTAAAATAATGAAATTTATATTAAGACATGATGATATGTTATGTGGTTTAAGAGCACCATTCATCTCCTCTCCTTAGCTAGCTTTAGGAAGCCACATGGTGTATGTGGTGTACAATTTTTTATATTAAAAATGTGATTTATAGTTAAATTTTGTAATGTTGAAAATAGAAGCCTTAGCCTAGGAATGTAAACTAAGATATTATTCATTCCCTACTTCCAAAATTCATTGATGGAATAATCAACAAGGTCCAACTTTAGTCCTAAAGGAGAGATGCACATTTTGATAATTTTTCCCTTTTTGTTGTTTTTATTTGACTAGATATGATCTAATTTATTGAAAAATGATGAAAAATTGTCAATATTCATTATAAAATATTCCCTCTCCCTCTGATAATTTCAAGAATCCAACACCCAACACCCATGTCTTGTCCAGTTTGTCTTTACTTTCTATAATGGAAGTCCCCCTTTGTATGCCATTTCCAAACCTTTAATTTTTGTTTTGAATTTATATATTCTATTTTAAGCTTTCTATCATTTAAGTTCATAATTTCCTTCTTTACACTAGTTTGTTTCATAACTTTTATCAAATTTGAATCACGATGCATCATAAAGATCAAGTTTGGATTTAGGCTTATTTGGCTCTCCCTTGTGGATGGAATTCAAACCCATTCATACGTAATCTAATAATATATGCTGAAATAAATTATTGATTCTAGGTTGATGTACATGTTAGCCTAGGATTAATTTTTTAAACATTTCATTTTGGTGAACTTGTTAAATTTTACACTTCTATATCTTTTTATTTCTAAAGCATAAAATTTGATTTATCTTGCATACATTTCTGCACTCATTAACTAATTCGTTAATTCCTTGCATGCTTTCTTCGATACTCTTGGTTAAGATTTACATTTGTGCAAGCATCATGTAAATTAGTATAAAAAGCTAAAAATTAAACCACTTTCTTTTGAAATATCATACAAAAATCCTTGTTATCATCACTTTCTTCTACTATATTTCTTTATAGAAGCATACTTGTGTTGTGAAAATTATTCTTTCTTATGAGTTTATGACCTTGTTCTTTGATTGTGAAATCCATGTTAGAATAAATTTTTGAATAATGCACTCTTGGGCTATGAATTTTTTTGGTGATGATATTGATTTCAATAGAACTTATTTTTCTTTAGGGCTTAACTAAATCCTTCTGTGATTCTCATACTACCTTGCCAAAAATATTTGAACCATACTCACCTCATGATTTCTTAGAGACAGACCACTCTAACCTACAGTTTCCTAAAGCTCGTGTTCAAAAAACTAGACAATGTATTGGATAGGTTTTAGAATTTATTGATATCATATTCCTAGGTTGAGGAGGCAACCCCTCTAATAGACATTTTGATAAATTTTTTGTTCAATGATTCACATGGTGTAGAAATTCTATGTAGCCTAGCTTACATAGTAGGTAGCAATTTTATGTCAACAACTACTTATTTAAAGATTATCAACAATGTGTCTCCTCATAACCAAATAAGGAAACAAGTGCCAACACCCACATTGACATCTTCTATTCCTCCATTCACTTCAACTATTATCACCACTACTACACAAGCTAATACATGTGCTTACACTAGCTTTGTATTTATAAATCTGAATTTTATACAATGATATATCTTTATCACACCCTCCTCTACCCTTCCATTTATTTATCAAAACATGCATCCACTAGTTTCACAACAAATTTCTATCCAATCATCTCACCTTTCACATTACACAATGTTAATTAACTTATAGTTAGTTCCAACCCATCACATTCTACCAAGTCACCTAGTGATCATGTCATAAATGAAATTATGAAAAATGCCACATTCCTACAATAACAATCAATTAATTTAAATAAAAACCAATCTCAACACAACATTTCATCATATTGTACCAATAGTCCATTGTCATGTATTATCCTAAAGAATCCCACACCCAACAACATTGAGACCCCTCATTTTGAGAAGTATGATATAAAACATGGCCCCAATGTAAAAGGATACCCCAATAGCCACATGTGTTATCTTTTATCACACTTTTCATTGATTTAAATACTTTCAAGCTCCTGTAAGTTTCTTCCTTCTTAGTTAATGAAACATAAAAACTATAAGATTGTATATTGACATTGGCAGTTGATGAATCCACCTGGAATTATGTTGACAACATTTCTTCCAAGACATCTTCCATCATTACAATTTGTTTCCCCTTGGCATAGCAAGTCATCAATGCTGTATAAACACTAGCATCTAGAAAAAAACCCATAGATTCAACGTCTTTGAAGATCTTAGCTACCTCATAAAAAATCCCCATCCTCCCGTAGGCATGGATCATATTTGTACAAGTAGCAATATAAAGTTGGGTATTATTGGCAATGACATCACTTTGAGGTATTTTGTCAAAAAGTTCACGTGTTCTATTTGTGCTTCCACATTTTGCATGCATATCTACAAGAGCATTATGAAGCATGATATCTAACAAAAATACACCTTTCATTTTGCTTTGATAGATGTCCATACATGTCCATATACTATTCTAAGGAACCCATTTTTTATCATCTGTACTCACTTGTGTTGAAATAACACTATCCCTTGCTTCCCTATAATTACAGTGGTTCATGATCCTTTCAGAAAAACTTGATGCTTGCTTAACTTCAATGGTTTCTTACAGTGACATCTTGTCATTATTTTGAAGTTTTATTGACTTTGATAACTCATGCAGAATGAGAACCACTGTGATTAGGGATTAATACTTGGTGCTCAATCATGACCTTGGGATACTCTTTACATTAATAATTCTTTCCTTCCTTATGTTGACTTGTATTTTAATATATTTTCTTGATTGCATTATGAATATCATTCTTTTTAGATCTAATTTTGAAACCTCCTATGGCAGTATAATCTTTCTTATAATCATGGCACTTTCATGTAACTTGGTGACTATGAATTGTTTTCTTAGTGCAAGGGTCAAGGTATGATCCAAGGAAAGGGTCAAATGTTATGTATGTTAAGAAGGTGATGGTGGGAGTATAGACAATCACAAGGGGAAAGAGTTTTAAATAAAAGTTTGGATTCCATGATAGAGTCCATGAGTGGAGATTGAGTTCATGGTTGAGTTATAATCACCCTCACAAAGTCTGGTTCCAGATTTTAGTTTTAGCTGTGACTGTCTTCAATTCCCAATATCCCAATACACTTTCATCATTCCACCCAAGTTTCTTGACTTTTAATTTGGTTCCCCTTAAAACCTACCATATAGAGGACATATTACCAAACCCAAAAAACTTACACACTACTCTCATTTAACTCTTAAAAAACCAATCTATTTACTGTTTTGAGATAGTCACAATTTAACATTGTAGACAGATACTTAACACCATTTAACCTATTTTTCCCTTTACTCCAAATGAAATTAAAAACTATAAAAATATTATAGGACTCTATCCACATATACACCATTAACCTTGAGCCATGAAACACAAGGCTAAACAACTAAGTACAACCGTACCTTATCACCATCCCACTGTGACACTCAATACATAACTTTGTTACCTTGCTTCATCTGCCCCTTCCTTGAATCTCCTACCATTTAATGGGATTAATAATATTGTATGGCCTCCTTTCATCACTGAAAATGGCCAATATAACATCCTCTCACACCCTATTGGTGGACAAAGCCCTTTTTCTATTACTGTCCCTATTCAAACCTTCACTGTGACTGATCCAGGAACTTTCTCACCACAAAATCTAGTACCCAATATATACATGATGTCTTGAAAGAATTTTTAGAAAGATAAAATACAAGACCTACCATAACCCTTCCCATCATAGAGTCCATTCACACGTGCAAACAAAAGGAAACGACATCTCATTGTTTGTTGTTTACCCTAGTGAGGGTTTGAACTAGTCAGAATAAAATGAGGATATATTTCATTATAATCAACCAAATGACTTCATTAAAAAAAAAATCTTATAGTTCAAAGAATTATTAAATACAATTCAAGTTATTTCAAAAGAATCCCATTGAACCAATAAGAAATGACTAAAAAAATTGACTGTAACAGTGAAACAAATACAAAAAGTGTAGGAAAACTTTAACTTTTATTAATCAAAACTCTTCCATTTATCATTCCTCTCCTCATTCTCAAGAATAAAAGTCTTAAATAGAGTCATATTTGATTCAAAGACCACAAAAATGTTCAACTACCTTCCAAATCGTCTGTAACTAATCCCAAACCAACTGCCCCACAATTTTGCATTAACATAAGATGTAAGAATGTTGTCAAGTTTACAACTAAGTTGTCAAATCGACAACTAACTATCTAGTAAACCTTATAAAAATTAAATACTATCTTCTTATGACCTTATGGAATATTTAAAAACATTAAAACTCCTACTCTTCACATCAACCCCATAATTAGCCCTCTTAGGCCTATTTTGGCAATATTACATCTTTTTGCATCTTTATTGCATTTTATTACATAGAATGGCTCAAATGGACATGCTTACATTATTTAAAGACCTTATAGGTATTTTAGGCTCCATTTTTATTTAAACCTCCATTGCACTCCCTCAAGATCTTGTAATTGATGAATTGTGGATGTTGAAAGTCTCTACGTTCAAGTATTTCAATTTGGTATACTATACTAAAACATCATTTCATAACTAGCTTTTCAATTTATATATATAACTAGGTCTAGGAAGATTTGTGTACTTTCATCATCGGTTTTCTTAGTTTTTGAAAGTTATAGACCAAAGTTTCCATAGCCCAATTTTTTTCCCTGTGAAGAAGGATCATGCCAGATAATATAAGTGAAGAAAAAGATAGGGAGACAATCACTAGATTGTGGTCTAACTTCAAAAGAAAAGGTGATGGAAAATGTTATTGTCCCTGAAAATTTTTTAAGGGCTCAGACACTAGAAGACTACCAATCAAAACAACTAAGAGACATTTTAGGGAGAATGGTCACAATGAAGGGGGACATGATTATCATCCATTGGTAAGTTGTTCATTATATCATTTTAACAATTTATATACATAAGAAACCACTTGATGATGAGATCATGATCATGGTTTATTTATGTTCATCATTTTTATATATGTCAAGCTCCCTAGGGAAGATGATATGGACCCCCATAACCCGAATAATATGGTTTTCAAAATGGAGGAACGTGGAGGTGTGAATATCAAAGCTATAGATAATGATCCCATGGAAGATGACAATAATGTGCCAGAAAACACATTTAAAGATGATGGTACAAATACATTGATCCATGACACATTTGGTATTGGCGTAGTTGATGATGATGATCAATATGACCTTGATGTCATCCATGATATACCTCTAGTTGAGAAGGCAAACAAGATCCTTTGTGAAGGCTCCCAAACAAATCCTCTTTGATGTATTATTGTTGGTGAACTTGAAGGTTATCAATGATTTATCCAACATAACAATGTCACGTATGTTAAGGTATGTCATATATGTCATTATAGTTAATAAAGGGTGAATCATGTACCATTAATATTGTTTATATTAACAACTTATATTTTTTTTTATAGATTGATAGATGAATTTTTGTTACCACCATCAAATATTCTACCTCACTCATACCAAGAATTATGTGCCACAATGAAAGACATTGGAATGGAGTACCAAGAAATAGATGATTGTCCCAATGATAATATCATATATCATAAAGAACATTAATTTACAACAGAATTCCCTTAATGTCATACAAGTAGATATCAAATAGATCAAATAAAAATAAAGGTGCCTTGCTAGGTTCTTCGTTACATTCCCATTATTCCATGTATGAAATGATTATTCAGGTGCAGAATCTTGGCACACTTTATGGATTACCATGCACACAATAGAAGTTGAGATGACATTATTCGAATGCCTATAGATGGGTCTAACTTAATGGACATAGAGGAAAAGTGGCCACACTTAAAAGAAGAACCTCGTAATCTCAGGCTTTCATTAGAAGCGGACAATGTTAATCCATTTGGAGAGCTGAGATCTATTTACTCAGTATGGCCTTTTTTTGTTATCAAAAATAACATTCCTCCATGGATGTCAATAAAGAGGGAGCACATTATGTTGGAAATGATTGTTCAAGGTATTTTATCATTTAATAGTTATCTACATGTAATTATAAATCTTGTAGTAAAATGGTCAATGTTGTTGTTAATTCAACTAGGTAAGTACCAAGTTAAAAATATGAATGTATATATTGAGCCTCTTATCGATGAGTTGCTAGAGTTATAGAATGGTGTCACTATGTATGATGTCTCTAGACCAATAGGAAAAACAAAATTTCAATTCCATGCAATGCTTGTATGGATATACATGATGCCCTAGCACTAACACATTTTTGTGGTATGTTATAGTGAATTCAAGTTGCGAATGATAATTCTAATTATAAAAATTAACATATTTAATCCAATTATATCATTATCTTGTAGGTCTTCAAACAAAGGGAAAATTTGCATGTCCAATTTGTGGTCCAAAGATGAAATCTTGTCATTCAAAATGATTAGGAAAGCATATGTTTGATGAGTATAGGCACTTCCTCCACAGAAATCATAAGTATCTAAGTACCAAAAAACATCTTTTCAATGGGAAAGAAGAGACTACACCAAAGCCACAAAGAATGAAACCTTGCCTATGGAATTTGGAATATAATATACTTAATCATCAAGGTAATGTCATTCCACCTAATGGTTTATGTTTAGAATTTATATTTTTCTATTGTGTTTTGTTTACTAATTATGTAATTGATGATCGTGAAGGTCGCCAAGGCATTACTGACCACCTTCCAAAGGCACTAAAAAGTTATCCCAGATAATTTAGTAGGTTTCCCTACTATGAGAAACTACAAATTGTGCATTTGTTTGATACTAAGAATATTGGAAAGAATATAACAGAGACATTATGGAAAATATTGGATGGAAGGCATGACAAAGAAAAAAATTGTCAAAATTTGTAGTGACATTCATTATTCCAATCATGCAATTAAAAATTTCATTCAATCAAATAGAAAGGGAGACCAGATTAATATAAGTGCCCTTCCTTGGCTATTAATAAACCAGAAAAGCAATGCTATAAAATAAGTAATACAAAAAATTTGATTTCCCACAGGATTTGCTGCGAACATAAACAATCTCATATCAAAGAAAAGTGAATTTGGGCTAGGAATGAAAATGCATTATTGACATACCTTCATTAAGGTAATTCAAGTTCTTCTATATTTATAAACTACATATAATTTTCATTGTATTATGTTAGAAAATAATTAAATGATCAGTTTATAATTATTGCAGTACGTGCTACTTCTATCTCTCCCATATCCACTGTGGGAACTATCTTCCCTATATAACATAGAATACTCTACTCGATGCTCTAGCGATACCACAACATAGTACATGGATTTGTAAAACCCTAAATGCTCCAACACCTCCCTCAGCTCCCTCATAGTTCTATCATCACCTCCACCTCATCCACCAACCCTCACCACCTCACCGCCTCATCCCTCTCCCTCTTCATCCCCTCATATTTTTCCTCTCTCTTCATCCACTCTAACTCTAGTGCATGCCTAATAGAGGTCAAAACTGAGATCTCTCTCACTGCGACATCCAAAGCCACCTTCTTTGAGTCAGTCTCCAGCAAAAGGCTATCCCTCTATTTATGGATGTTGTCTCTCTCATCCCTATATCTATCTCATTCCCTTCAAAGCACATCCCTCTCCCCAATCCATTTATACCTTCCTGAATGAGCTACACCACATACACTCTCCACTGATACCACTCAATCACGAGCTCACCGTTCTCTTGTTTCATCTCATACATCTCCTAGTGGAAGGTATCTCTCTCCTACATTGCAACATACCTCTCGCTCATCCTATTCTGCAAAATATGATCCACGGTACTCCAAGTATCCTCCAAGAATTTGATCTCTCTCTCGCTCTCTCTCTAAATGATGATCCTATATGTCTCCCTCTTCCTGCTTCTATGGCGTCAGGTATGGTGTGACATGTGCCTATGTGACTGGTGGTGTGGTCTATGCTTGGGTCACTTATACCTGAGGGAACTATGCTTAAGTAGGTGGTTCCCTTGTTGGTGCTAGCCACACCCTTATAACCTTTCCTCCCTATTCACCATCTCCCTCTTCTCCCCCTCCCCATCTTACATCAATATCCATGGCCACTCCTCCCCTATCTCCACTATCCTCTTCATCCTCTCCTACAACCACTACTCTCCTCCTCACTCTCTAG
>MU224254.1:5933196-5945395 GCA_018584345.1 Thuja plicata | reverse complement strand
TCAGATCAAAGACTTATGTAGTTGCATTCTAACAAGTGCATCACATCTAAAATCCTTTTGTAGAAGGTGGACTTAACAGTTCTTTACAAATCTCTTAACAAAGTGCACACTTAACAGTGTTGCTAAATCTTCAAACAAAGTAGGTCTTAATAGGTCTCCACTGTAATACTCCTAATAGGGTAGGTCATAAAAAGTGACCAATTGTAAGCCTTAACTGACCCCTTCTTACCTGCTGATAGTGAAGTCTTGTGGGTAACAATCCCCATCGCAGTTTTTACTTCCTAACAAGAGTTTTTTGCAATATCATATCTTGTGTTATGTGTTATCTATTTTCATGAATGTTTGTATTATGGTTACATACTAAAAGAACTTATGATATGATTGCATATACATAAAGAAAGATGAATAGTTAGATAAGATAATTTACAAACTGATGATTAAGGGTTAATGGGCTAACCAAGAAAATTTTTAGAGGTACTGATTCAACCCTCCCCTCTCAGTACATCATTCTAATATAATTCCAACACTTAGGTCCTAACACATCCTGCACCCTACCAAATTATACTAGAACCCTATCTAAATGGTATCTCTCCATGATGTGATCCCATTTCCTAGTTATATATACTAGTGTGATCATGAAGGGAATATTCCTTTGATCCTTTGGCCATGGTGGTATACCCATATGGGTGGTCACACAATAGTGTGTCTTAATTTTTTGAACATCCTGATTTTGACTGAAATTACACATTTTAAAGAAAATATGATGATTTTATCCTTGAGAGCTCCCATTTGAAGGAGTAAATTGAAAATGGTTACATAAAAGCCTCTCGGATCAAACTCTATTTGGTATAATCTGTCTACTCCTCACTCACACCTATAATCGAGTCTCCTTTTCACCCATCAAAATGCTGACAAAAAATCACTTTGACATTAACTTTTTGTGGGATCAAATGAGTTCATTTGACAAACCCAAATACATGATAGTACTCAGAGAAATATTTCCAATTATTTTGATTTTAATATATATTGAGTTTACTATGACTTTTCTTTTTAATTTTTACTAATTATAGGTTGTCTGACCATTTATTAACTTCTCTGTTTGATGCTTCTGGAAAAATAGTAAAGTAGGAAAAAAATTGTGAAAGATATCTATGAAATAAGTATTTATGTTACCTTTCTATCAAAAACGGAGTTTTTTTCTTCGATATATACAAATCAAGTTAGAGTGATCCAAATGAACCTATGTCCAAATTATAGTTAATGTCACTTCATAACTCAGTAAACTATAAATTATTCAACCAAATTGAACAAAAATAATTGGATTATCGAGATATTGGTGTTACAAACCTAACTTCAAAAGAATTACGTTCTTATAAATTTTATTAAAAATTTTATCCTAATCAAAGTAAGTGTCACTCCTGAAAAATATTGTTTTTCAGTCAAACTAATTCTTCAAGGAGAAGGAAAAATTGATGCAAATAAATTCTATTTTTTTAAAAAATATATATTTATAAACTATAAACAAAAAGCTAAAAGTCACTAGTTTACATCATCTTCAAATTCTTAATGGTTTTACAACAATAGGTGTCCGAAGGTGAAGTTTTTGTTCAGAATGTTCATTTCAGTGTCAAAGTTAGCCAACAAGTGGGACACAGTATTGTGGGATCACCCATATATGGCCACCAAACAATCTTATCCCTCACATCATCCAACACCTATCTCCAATGGTCAACATCATCTACATACTTATATGTAAGGGACTCTTCCAACTATAAACCACAGGCTCTTATGCATGCTTGTCTCGCCTCCCCAATGAACTCAACGCTTCTTTTCTCCCATATGCACACTTGTAGCTATGTAGTAAACTAGATGCTCTAGCCTCTATACTTAGAACCATGGTAGGCTATCTAATGCAGATCCCTACACAACTCTACCAACAACAAGGTCCCCCACGCCATCAATCATATCCTATCCATGACATGTACAATCATTGGAATGAGTCCCAATATGACTCTTGTCCTGCCTATGTCTGGGGTCATGTATCTCCCTACTAACCCGCAAACATAAAAATAGATGCACCTCAATGGAGGGAAGTGATATGACCAGGTATCCAGATCCAACTGACCATGTCTTAGTGTTGCATCTCCCCAATCATATCCCTTACTATCTCCACATGTGTCACATGATGCATCATCACTAATGCCCCTATTATTGATAATCTAAAGATGCAATACACATCCTCTAGAGTAACTATGATCTCCCTAGTTAGGAGATGGAAGGTTGATGTCTCTAACCTGTATCTCTTGCATAACATTATAACCATCACCATGTGTATTCTCACATAAGGTATCCTCGCTAGGAACCCTAGCCCTAGCCTATCCACTATAGTCCAATTCGCTGGAATGAACTGGGTTACCACCCTCAAAATTGATATATGCCTCTCCTTGGACACGTGTGCATACACACACCATTACATAATAAAATCTACCCATGTTAGATGCAAGTACATCTCAGATCCCCCTAACTAATATTTTTTTGCTAACTAACTTCCCCCCATTACAACTAAGTCATTTTGTCCCTTCATTCCCACTGGAGTCTCCATTCCTAGCCCCTGACTAGCAGGAATGCATTCCCATTGATTCATCCCCATTTTTTTATTTTTCCCCCATGAGAACACATTCCCATTAACCTCTACTTAGTGGGTCTGTATTCCTGTGGTCTATTTTTACACTCTCATGGGCACAAGAATGCGTTCCCTCAAACATTTTGAATTTAAACCCAAACCCCTAGATTTGGTAGGTTGACCAAAACGTGTTCCTTCTGGACTCAACCATGATCCCGCAAGACATGACTCCACATGATTGCTTATTCCTAGTCCAAAAAGAAGAAAAAATGCAAACAACTAAAAGACTAGGGTTGGGTTTTAGTTTTTCACCAATTGGTCCTCCTACCCATCTCATTAGATGCTCATCACCACATCAATCATATGCCTCGCTCACTCAAATTAAACCATCATCTCCCTCTCTCAAATAGCTCAAAACCCTCCATAAAAATTCTCCTCTCTCAATCTCACGAAGGTCTAGGGCAAAAATGAATTGATTTTTTGCACCCCTTGGCTTATACAAGCTATTTTAGGGTCCCATTTTTTTTTTCCTAGGTGACCATTTTTTCCCCATTTCCTCCCAAGACCTCTATTTTGCATTATGATCACACTACTTAATCCCATTTATTTCCCCTTTCTTCCATCATATCGGGGAAACTTTTCTTTTGAGATGCTTCCTGGGTACCTTTTTCTTTCCCATTCACCTTCTCAAGGGGGCATCACCCTGTCTAACTAACACCACTTCCTGTAGTATGGGGAAAATTTGTTTCCTTTCAATCCTTTTTGTCATCAAAATTTTTAACTTCTTCAAAATGAAGTTATTTTAACACCATTTCAAAGAGGGAAAAAATGTAGACACCTAAATTTGATTAGTGCATTCCTAATCAAACTTAGTTCTCTTCTAGGCATTATTAATTAAATAATTATTATTTAATTAACCTATGTCATCCTCCAATTTAATTAATGTACAATATAAAATGGTGAACAATGCTAAGATGTAGATCACTCACCAAATCATATCGTGTATTGGAATACAAACCCACCCTTAAACCAATCTGATCAGCACAACACAAAAATGATAAAGGGGTGCTGATGTAAGATCTAGGTAAAAAGGGGATCTGGGTATTCTTTGGAATAGAGTGTGATTATATGATGTGATTGATATATAAATATGATACCTAATTAAAGCAATACAAATTTTATCTTTGAAAGTAAGTTCAAGAGAGAAATAGAAAGGATAAACTCACCTTGAAGTTAGGAGAAGAAGAATGAAACTTAGATTTGGTTTTGACTGTCACAAAGCTGTCAAAATTAGGTATGGTTTTGGATATTGTAATATGACACTGGTAACTTCTGACTGTGAAAATATTAAATCCAAAGGACAATGTTGACCAAACTTGACCCTGTCAAGAAAAGTTGACTTTGTCCTAGAGACTCTGAATTTGATGGAATCTACAAAGGACCTATAAACAGTTTTGTAACTTCCAAAAATCCAGATATGAAACTTTAAAAACATGTTACATCACACAAAAAAGGGGTAAAATTTTGTGGAAAGGGGCTTTACTTGGTCAATCCCTTGTATAGGAATCAACCTTGAAATGAAATTGAAAAATTATAAGGAAAGATGAAATGTAATCTAGATCTAAAATACAAATCACTTTATACCTCAATGAAGCAATGCCTCTTTGGAGATGATCACAAGTGTTAATGCAATAGCTTGGACTTCATAGAATACCAATATGAAATCATGAAACCAAACTCTTGAATGATGAATGCTGTAGTTTGTCACCGTGTTGGATTGAGGAAGAAAAAGAAGAAGAAGAAGACTTGAAATGCTTGATGGATTCCTTGCACTTGAATCTCTTGAATGCATAATGGATGAATGATATCTTTCATGTGGATCTCTCTTGATCATGAATTATAGGTATGAAAATGAGAGGAATATGTCTCCTTTTAAACACATTTTGGGGCCTATATTTTGCAAGGATGACCGTAATTACCAATCTATAAGATAAACCCCTGCATCATACCCAGAGCCCACTAAAAAGAGAAGCCCTAGGACAAGGATGACTTGGGTTGACCTTGTCCAGGACTAGGATGACTTAAGTCAACCTTTTCCAAGCACAAATTATATTATTTTTACTGGGACCTAAGGGTTAATCCCAAGCAAGGGTGTTTAAAACCATAGCTCGCCTATAAATTAGGGCAAATATTGAAATCCAAAAATTCATGTAATGGACCTATATGGAAGATAAATTATGGGTTAGGATGAAAAATGGAAATCATGCATATAAGTTAGATCCATTCTCAAGTTTTGAACAAATAGTATTTATTTAAAGGATGCATAAGGGCTAGAAGAATGTGAGATTAATGTGGGAACCCATACATACTAAAATGAGGTTAAAAATGAGCACATAATAAGGGTTCTTAATTTTTAGGATGACACAATTAATTATAGCCCAATTAATTAAACAAGCGACCAATAATTATATTATTAATTAAATCCCCTTATTTCATTCATTAAAGAAATATCCTTATTTGCTTCAATTAATTCATTTTGTCTTATTTTTGTCCATTTATGAATTAAATAAATTTAATTTAATTCATCTGAGCACATGGATCCTAACTTAAACCCCTAACCTAATCATCCTCCAACTACCTAACCTAGGGCTCTAACTCAACCCAACCCCTTCACACATACTAACCATCAATTAATTAGTTAAACATACCTATTTAGCTAATTAGCCCTCAACTCATTCTCTCTCCTCCCACTTGCATTATCCTTATTGTCCCACTTTTCCACTAATTAAACATAACACAAGCCTAATCCCCTCTTAAACATTTTCACAATCATAATCAAATGGATTAGGAAACCAAAGTCAACTCTTTGTCTTTTCAACTCCAATCCAAATCTCTCCTCCACTTGTCAACTTTAAATTCCCTTACATCCCAAACTATATTACCTACACATTTATCAACTCCTAGGAATATTATATTCCTTCTTCCCACTTCTCTAATTCCCTTCCCATTTCCCAAAATGTTCACATTCCTCCAAACATGACCTTTACGATTTGAGACAAGATGTGCCTTTATGGCATATATTGCCAACCCCAATGTTCTCTCAAGCTCTGATATGGTGACACTTATCACCACGCTATGAGTTTGAGAAAGCACAATCCACGAGCTTCCCCTCAAAAGCATCTCAACCCTTCATATAATTTCAATCTTGACCCTTTATTTCACCATCCCTTGGCCTATAATTTGAGATCTCATCCCTTCCCAAATCATCAAACTTCAGAGAAAACTTATCATGCCAATTTCAGATCCAAAACTCATCCAAAATCCTTCCACAACAATGAAGCTTGAGCACATTTTGAGCACACATATGAACCCAAGCATTGGATAAATCTACATATCGAAAGATGGTACTTGGTTTGTGAGGTTTGCATCCCTTGTATGGTTTTTGGTATTTTTTTAGTCTCATCTTATATGTTGATTTTGATTTAGTTCCATTGAGTGTTTTAAGTTTTATTACATTTCTATTTAGAATCACATTTCACATCATACACTCTTTACTCAAAATATCTTTATTTTACTTGTGTAATGATCATTTATAGAAATATATAAAATTTTGATCAAATAAATTTGTATTAGCTATAAATATATTCATGCATATGGTATTATATGTCAGTTAAGGTATATAATATATAAAAGAAACCACAAGGTTTACAAAAATCTATATAGGTGAATAATATCACCTATTTGTAATACAAAAATATATGTAGAACTACCATATAAACATACATTAAATTCCTAATATAATCACTTTACTCAAGGGGAAGGGAAGACACAATAAGCTACCTTTTCGTATTGAGTCGATGAAGAGATGAAACAATGTATGGTTTCTATTGCACTAACCCAACCTCCTCTCTAAACTATTCTGGAGCTCCACCTAATAGAATAAGTACAAGTATACACATTAATTATAAAAAATAAATTATAGAATGATATGTGATAGAATAATCACTTACCACAAACTCATAATCTGTCTAAAATAATTTTTTCCTCTTCATATGTAAGTGATAAGGTTCACAAATTGGGGTTGTGAAGCCCTACGAAAAGCATCAAGATACAAATTTAAAAACATATGAAGATCATTCAAATTTTCACTAATAGAAGGATACAAAAATTATTAGAATATGACATTTACTAATCTATCTCATACTAGTGTCAAGGAATAAACTTAAATACTATTATGGAAAAACCATTCTCCATTGTGGTATGAATACCAATAGGAGTATCAACTAATGTCAACAATTGAAAATGCAAAACAATGTTATTGAATTACAACAACACACCTAGAATTACCTTTAGATATTTAATGATAAAAAAATGTCAAGCTTATCTTAGTATTATATGTATGGCCACTTGTATTTATGAGTCCTAATGTTGAAGGCCCACCATCCATCTATTCAATATCCAATGCATTTTTTAAGATACCATTCATATAAGGTTTAAATATTTACATGTACTATATTTACTATTTATTTAATAAGTACATACCTACAAACTTGAAATCATTGTGCAATTGAGAACTAAATGTCCACCAAACATAGAGTGAGGATTTTCAACCTTAAAATTTTATTACAATGACTTTATAAATTTAGTTAATCTTATATTTCAAAATCAAATATAGGAAATTGAATTTTAACATATCTATTAGTGTCATCTTTCTCATCTAGTAGCTCATTTATGAAGACCATTTGATCATATAGAGATGTGTACTATTGTTGGCCAGTACATCTTGATCATCCTTAGAGCTGTTAGAATAACTAAGAGGGGGGGGGGGGGGGGGGAANGAATAACTGAGAGGGTGGGGGGAGGGGGGGGGGTGAATTAGTGGCCTAAAAAATATTCCAATTATTTAACCCAAAAACTTAGTACCACAATATTAAGCCTCTATTTATCCTCAGTCCTACAAGATGAATACCTTCAAATAATCTCAACAAATAAATATTGCTCAAAGTTCACTGTTTAAACCTTATTCTTACTGTTTACCAATTAGAAGTCTTTCATTTACTGAAATGCAGTAAATAACTTAGTGTATACCAATCAATCTAGATTATTTATGCGTAATGCAAAACACTAAAGCAATGACTCATAAACACAATGACACATGGATTTTTAATGTGGAAACCCTGTTAAGAGAAAAACCACTTGGGATTGGTAACCCAAAATGTTCACTCTTCTGAAGTGAGCTCGGTGAAGAGCCAACCCTGTTATAGGTTACAAACACACTGTTAGGCGTGACCTTGTTAGAAGATTTAAATATAATAGTTTGTCACTTGATATCGGGCATCTCTATGCTACCTTTTATGACCAAACCCAATGTAGTTTGTCAAATGGTATTTGATATCTCATGATATCTTCATGACCAAAATTTTTGATACTCCTTGGGATGTATCTCAACATAGAAAGGATTGTTAAGTCTTGCTTGGTTAAGAGACTTTTTGAATTAATGGTTAAACTGAAACACTAAATGATTTGTTCACATATACAACTATACTTTGCAAATTTTTAGATCTATTGTAAGATCATAATACCTTTCTGATCAATGTATCTTTTCAATACCTTTTATCCACTTCTTTCTGATCGGTGATGCTGTGCTTCTCTGTTGCTTGGTATCCGTAGAATTATCTCTATTCTTTAGCTTGATTGATCAGGTCTGATTAAAGTCTTCCTTCATCAGTTTCTCCTCAGCATCTTCTTTCTCTATTCACCCCTAATTCACAATGAATTATCTTGTCTCTTTATAGGCATGATTCCACCATTTCTTAGTTCTTGACTTTCTTGTTCTTGGCTTGATCCGCAGTTCTAGCCAATCTTTCTTTAAAGCTTTACTTCAGTTTTATCCTATGGATTTATCCTTGAAAATTGGAATAAAAGAAGTTAAAATCTTTCTCTTATTTCTTGTTTTAACTTGTTGATGACAACAATATTAAAAACCACTTAACTCCTTCTTTAACTCTTTCCAACTAAGTCTTTTGTCATTTCTAAACTTCAGTTCTTTTCAGTGTTTTAACTCTTTGTTAGCTTCGCTCAACACTTCAGTTCTCCTCAAGAATCTCCATCGGGGTTGTCTGTCCGTCGGGCATCACTATGAAGTTCTTCTCCTCGGTAATGCTTGTGATTTTTCTCATCGGTAATGCTTTTTGGGTTTCTTTCTCGAGCATCACTGTGAGTTTCCTTTTAGGTTTCTCAACCCATCGGGGTGCACTACCCATTAGTGTTTGTAGTCAATTAGTGAATGCTGATCTTTTATGCATTACTGAAAGCATATTTATCTTTCCAATTCTCTGAATTCTTTGATACTTTGTATATAGCCAATCAGATTATATGAAGTTGACATCAATGAAAATACAATACATTAACTGATTTAATGTCTTGCATTAACTTTCAGTAGCTTTGCGATCATCAACTTAACATTTTCAAGCGTTCAAACAGTTATAGTTCATCAATCCCTCCCTTTGGCATTAATGTCAACACACTACATTATCACACTATCTTATTACTAATACAATATAAAATATAACAGTTGTAGTTCATCAATCTACCAATCTTTTTATTCTATAACTAATACAAATCTCTAGCTCTCGGTAAGCTCATATAGCTTAGATTTGTTTCTTGCAGAGTGCTTTCTTTGATCTTTAATCCCTTCACTGGATGGATGTAGAAACTTCTGATCCTTTCTTTGATGTTGGCTCTCCCTTTGACTATTCCTCTCCTTGATCATCTCTTTTTCCTTTGACAACACGTCATCTTTTCCTTCATGATACTTCTCTCCATTACAGGTTACATCTCTCTCTTAGGATATATTCTCTCCCTTTGATGGATATTTCATATGTAATCTTTCCCTTTGGATATTTTGGATATTCTCTCCCTTTGGATAATGATAAGCTCTCCCTTCAAATTATTAGGAACTTCTCAGGATGCTCTGTCCCTTTTAATTCTTAGGAACTTCTCTCCCTTTGACAACAATGCCAAAGTAAAACTTTTATCATGAAAAAGTTATATCCTTTCATCTTTTTATAATATACTCCTTGAATTTCCCTATCCATTAGCAATACAGTGACTCTAATTTTCGGTGTAGATATGTACCTTTCTATGTACTAATGCATCTTTGTAGTCCATCTCTTTGCTTGTAGCAACATGAATGATCTTCTGATTATGTGTAGGCTGACACAACCTCCTAGTCAGCTTACTGACCAATAGACAAGGGTCAGACCCCTAGTCTATTTCTCAGGTACTCAAATGTATCTTTCGGTAAATGGCTTTGTGAATATATAAGCTAATTGTTCCTTTGATTGAACATATTCCAGTATCACCTCTTTTTCTTGCACTTGTTCTCTTAAGTAATGATACTTGATAGAAATATGCTTAGTCTTAACATGCATTACTTTATTCTTAGAAATGTTTATTGCACTGGTATTATCACAATAGATAATCATTAGTTCAAGAATTTTCATATTCATACCTTCTAGTAATTGTTTGATCCAGGCAATGTTAGAGAAATTTGCAGCAGCAACCACATGTTCTACTTCTGCAGTAGAATGTGAGATGCATCCTTGCTTCTTACTGATCAATGTGACAAGTCTGTCACCCATGAAGAATGCTCCTCCAGTTGTACTTTTTTGGTCATCTAAATTTCCAGCCCAATCAACATCTGTATAGATTTGAAGCTCAAATTTTACTTCTCTTTTATACCATAAGCCATATTAGTCTACATACCATGTTTCTCTTGTCTGGATCAACAAACCCTTCTGGTTGTTCAATGTATACCTCTTCTTCTAGTATTCCATTTAGGAATGTAGATTTGACATCCATCTGGTATACCCTAAATCCTTTGAATGCAGCATAATCAAGTAAGATTATTTGTCCTTCTAGTCTAGAAATGGGTGCAAAGGTTTCACCATAGTCAATACCTTCTTCTTGTGCATACCCCTTGCATACTAACCTTGCTTTGTTTCTTGTGAATTCTCCATTCTCATTCAACTTGCTTCTGAATATCCATTTGGTTCCGATGACATTCTTGTCATTTGGTCTCAGTTTTAATGTCCATGTACTATTCTTCTCAATTTTTTCTATCTCTTCATTCATAACACTGACACATTCTTCATTTTCAAGTGCAGTATTAACAGATTTAGGCTCAAAATCACAAAGTAAACATCTAGTGTTTAGTGACTTACTTCTTATTCTCATTCCTGCCTTCTTGTCTCCTATGATCTAATTCGGTGGATGATGTCTTCTGACATAATTGGAAAGTTTCAATTTAACTCTTTGTCCTTCATTCTAATCATCATCTTGACTTTCATTCTGATCTCCATCGCTCAAAACATCATTTTGAGGATTTTCTTGATTTTCTGGTAATTGTAACCTGATGCTCGGGTGTAATTTTATGTTTCTCAGGAGTGATACACTATTTCTTGGGTAGAGTGTCAGGTTCTTTAGTGTAAAAAACCCTGTTTTAGTCTTCTGGTTCTTTTCTTCTTTCCTCATCATTTTTCTCTGCATATTCATCTATTTTGATATTTTCACTTTCAATGATTTTGTTAGAGGACTTGTTAAGATATTTATAAGCCTTGATCTTGGTGGAATACCGTAGAAAGATACCTTCATCATTTTTGGAGTCAAGCTTTCCATTTCTATCATCTTTTAAAATATAACATTGACTACCAAAAATTCTGAAGTAACTTACATTGGGTGTGTAAACATACCAAAGCTCATAGGGTGTCTTCTTGGTGTCTTTCTTCAATTACTCTGTTTAATGTGTAGACAACAGTACTAACATCTTCCCTCCAGAAAATTTGAGTGATGCTTTTCTCTATCATCAGTGTTCTTGCACAATCAACAATGGATCTATTTCTCCTTTCAACAATCCCATTTTGCTGTGGTGTTCTTGGTGCAGAAACCTGTCTTTTAATTCCATGCTCATTGCAATAGTTAGTGAATTCATCAGAAAACAATTTCTCCTCCTCTATCTGATCTTAAGCATTTCAATTCCTTACCAATTTTTTTTTCTACCATAGCTTTATACCATTTAAATATCTTGAATGCTAACGACATTAAGTTTTTCCATTAGTATACTTAAAGGGAAAAACACGATAAAGGTCATCGATATCAGCATAACCGATGGACAACAAGAATACCTAAAGAGATGACAATGTCTATTGTAAAAATGCTAAGTATAGAATTGCCCGACGAACA
Source organism: Thuja plicata (assembly GCA_018584345.1). Lineage (NCBI taxonomy): Eukaryota > Viridiplantae > Streptophyta > Pinopsida > Cupressales > Cupressaceae > Thuja > Thuja plicata. The sequence continues at coordinate 5,933,529 of MU224254.1, read as the reverse complement.
TTGATTGAAAAGAGTCAAACCGACGATAAGCATTACCAACGATACAGTTTTGAGAACATCACTGCTAGAGAAGAAAAGGCATACCTGACGAACAGTTTAATTAAGGGACACCGATAGAGTACAAAACTGATAGAACTAACAGAGAAACCTGACCATCAAAAATGATAGTTAGTTACAGAACCCGCAAAAAGTAGATCTGACTTTACACGTCAGATAAAACATTGTAATTCTATTTATAGAGTTTTTATTTGTTTTAAAGCTTTACTTGAGGGTCAAGCAAGCAAATTGTGAATGTTTTAAAGCATCCTAACGGATCTAAAACATATCTAACTA
>MU224254.1:5884765-5909823 GCA_018584345.1 Thuja plicata | reverse complement strand
CGATTAGTACCATGGTCAAATTTCCTGCACACTCATTGCACCCATCAGTAGGTCCAATAAATCAATACATAAAAATAATAGAATACATAATGTAAGTTGAACACACATTCACTCACACTTGCATCAAGGATTCATTGAACTTAACAATATCTACATCTATTCCACATGCATAAACATAACTTTTAATAAATTTGCATCTTGATTATATCTAACATCCACATACTAATCCAATATACAAAATCATCAAAACTAAGTTCTGTAGGGAGATCTAGATCACTAACATAGAGTATTATATAGATTTCCCGATTACCTAATCAGGGGTTTGTATACAAGCAAAGTTTTCAACAAATTCATAAAGTAATACGTGTATCCCAAAAGTCTGACTATAGAAAAATTAGTATTGACTGGAGAGCATAAAGTGTTAAGATTATGTCAGACTAGGGTAGGCCTCACACCCTGTTAGGAAATGCATATTACATAGCACATTTCGTTGTTAAAGGAATTACAACCCTGTTAAAGGTTCACAACACCCTATTAGGGGCCAACTGAGCTTACAACTCTTACAAAGTAATTTTGTTACAAAGTGTTCTTAGTCATGAACAATACAAGCATCACTAGTGCTTAGATAGTTCCTTTATAGTTAATCAATGATCTTTGTCATTCTCTAATCTGCTATTCGCTCATCATACTCATCCAAAACAACATTCATACCAACATGTATCTTTATCAGAAAGATCTTACATATATATCTCACAACTTTACAAAGTCATCTCCTAATATGAATATTACAAATATTACAAAGTCAACTCTTAGTACAAATAAATTTAGTAAGGAAAATAATAAATATATAGTCGGTGCTCTTACATATGCAAAGTGTAGGTTATCAATAGCCATAATCAAACTTTGATTTCCTGGAGTCCATGTCATACTCTCTCAATCTTCGCTGGTGTCCAACTGCTCTGTATCGCTGTTCTACTGTAGTATGTCTGTCTTCAATTCTTTTTAACTTGTCATAGACATTACCAAAATAAATCAATCTTAGGTGGAGGTCATACATACCCCATACTATCTTCCACTAATCTCTCTTTCCCTAATTCATCGATCTTGATTTCGATATCCAAAATACTTATATATCTCTGCTTCTATACTTAGTCGATTTCTGAATCAACAAAACTTATCTTTATAGGAATCGATCTATAACCCAGATGTTTTTCCATAAATGAAAACCAAAAAGTGAATCACATTACACAAAATTGATCACTTTCCAACAATCTCTCCCTTTGGCATTGATGGCAACACTTAATAAAAAAAAATGAATTTAAGTGTTCCAACAAAACAAAACAGTCTTCTCTATATTCTCTCCTTCCTCTTCTTGTCTCTTCTCCCATTTTCTTCTCTTCTCCTATATTATTTTTTTCTTCTCTCTTCTCCCCCTTTGACAACAATGACAAAGGTGCATACAAGATAATAGGATTTAGTGCTTGCTCACATGTTTTAGAATATCTTGAAAGGAATCTTCCAAGATCTTCACTTATGTACTCCATGATTTGAATAATATTTGACTAATATGAATTATGCCATTCAATGCAAATGATGCAGTCTCATATTATTTCAATTATGTGGGCATAGATTTAATCAATGAATCTATCACTTTATCCAAGTCTGATAGATGAACCTCAAGTATGGATAGCTTAGGAGTGATTAAAATCTTCAGCAAATTAAATTTTGTCAATACTCTCCCTTTCTCATTATCCAATACACTGAGTTTTTCCAAAATTCTTGTGACTTCCTTGTCTAACTCTTTTATAGATTGTGAAGATGCCTCACAACCATCCATCATACACTTTAGATTTTCCCTCTCTTTGGAAATAATGTCTTCAACATTCTGAACATGCCTGATAGGATTCATGCAATAACTATATAGTTTTCTCCCCTGTCCAATGCAGCTCTTTTCATTTGTCAAACAAGTTTTCATAATGCCTAAGTCCCATGTGATTGACTTGCAGACTTCTGATAGCTTCTTCTTTAAATATTTCTTCTCTGCTTTCTCCTTTGCAATCTTTATCAAATTCTCATAATGCCCATCAAATTCATCAAGTGTTATTCTCAAATTTTCAATATCATCTTTGTGATGGAAAACAATAGGTATTAGAAGAAATTTGTTCACATTATCAATTTCTCTTGTAATTACTTTAGATTTTTTGTCACCTTTCTATTCTGATCTTTCCTTAGCTTTGTTTAGTTCTATAAATGCCAATTTGACCAACTCAACTTCATCCATGCTATCAACATTTACATCACTACTTGCCAACAATGAGATAGACGATGTGTTTACCTCTTTTTGTTCTTCTTCCTTTTTTTTCTCTACTTCCTCTTTCTGTTCTTCTTCATCTTCTATAGAGGTGTCCACATTCCCTGAAAATGGATCCTTTTCATCTTGTGATGTTTCAAGAGTCACTAGCACACCAAAAACATAGAAATCTGGTTGTGGATCTACTTCGCTTTTCTCAACATTTATCTCAGTTGATTTTTAACTTTCTCCCATTCCTAGTTGTGTAGGTGAAGTGGTCTTAGGAGGTGGAGGCTTGTCAGAAGTAGTATTCATCAATATCTTCTCTAGTGCCTTCTGAGTTTCCTTAGTGACATGATCATACTTCCTCGCCATGATTTTCAACAATCTTATCTTGGTCCTTAGCAAAGGTTTCAATTCCTTGAATATTGTTTCTCTTTCTTGTAAGGATATTATAGGCAACATGTCTCCAATCTCCCATACAATTCTTTAGGTATACTTCCTTCAATTTCTAATAGAATCTTTTTGAAAGTAAGTAGATAATCAATCACAATGTCTTCAATCTTAAGCTTGTTTGAATCTCCATACCTGTCATAGTATCTGTCAATTGTGACTAGTTTAACTTGTTTTATTGCTCACTTCTCTATCATCTTTATGTTAGGATTCCATATGTGCTTCTCAGTTTTCTTCTCTTCTCTCACCGTGCTCTGTTCTTTAGGTGATGTCTGCATGCTTGATTTGGTGTTTACTCTAGGAGTAATGTTCTCTATTTGTGATGTCTATTGTGATGGAGGAGGTGGAATGTAGACCATTTCTACCTCAAGAGTGGGAAGGGCTGTAGTACTTTCACTTGCCAGTCCAAGAGATCTTTCTGTCATTTTCTTTTTCACTTCTTCCAGTTCTTCTTCTGTCAATCCTGCTTTTACACCACATTCATGCACAATGTTTTCAATTTTTCTTTTCCTTAGATCTCTAGTCTATTCCTCTCTCACCTTATCTAATTTCTCTGCATATGTTCCCCATATTTCTTCTGATGTATCAACTTCTGATGCAAGAACATGTTCTACTTGCATGGTAAGTACTTTTGAACTTACTTCATAGCCCATGGGATAACACCATTTATTTCTAGGTGTGACTACTTCAAAACATACACAATCAGTTTCAACCATGAAACATATTGTATCCTTGTATTTTTCAACAATGTCCTGATGTATCCTGTACCTATTCTTCATCTTTCTTTGTAGTATTTTGATCATACCAAATAGTTCATCATCAACCCATGTACTATTCTATCTTTTGTAGCTCTGTGAGATTAGAACACTAGCAGGTATCCCAGATTTCCATCCACTAGGGTGCAAGCCAAGAAATTTGTTCTGGATGTGTATAAACATATGCATCAATAGTGAACCAAATCTGAAGGTCTTAGTTATGTCTTTCTTCACTAGTTTCACATTTTCAAGAAAATGCTGTGCCAGAACTTTTCATAGGTTATATTTCACATTCTCCTTCACCGTTCTCCATGTCATCATGATTACTCCTGCAAATACTGAGTTAGGTCTATTGCTATAGTAGAATTTATATCCAAGTATCATATCAATTAGTCTCACATGTTGCTGAAAGATGTCATTCATAGTCATTGCCCACCTATCCCATTTAGAATGAGTTAGGGTTTCAACTTCTTTCTTTACATGTTTTTATGAAATAGGAATGACTCCAGTGTTGTCTAGTCTAGTGATTTCATGAATTAGGTCACTACAAATCTTCACAGGCTGATCACCTATCCAAATGAACTGATCATGTACCCTGCTCAACAATATCTTAAACCATTCATCTTCGTTGAATTCACATAAGTCCAAAATTTTCATTATGCTCAACTAATCAATGTGTTTGTATTCTTCTTTCATGATTCCATTATTAGTCATATACTCCATCTCAGTTGATATCTCATCAATTCCCAATATATCATAATTACAACGTATGTAAGCCTAATATCTTCTACATTTAATACACCATAATGGGTTTGAGAAAATGCTCCTTCGGGATCCTCTTCACAGGACTTGAACGGATGTTTCTTAAATTTGTACCTAGGTAAATCTACAACATCAAAAATAATAGGTGCATCCATAGCTAGATGATGTAAAATACCTTTCTTCCACTGAATTATGAGTTTATGCTTCAATCGATCACACATGACAATTGTGGAATAGACTGAATCTTTCTACTCTTTGATCTCCTTAGCTCGCTCTTCATCAAATGGTAAAGAGATAGGTCATCGAATGGTGCTTTATACAAGTTTAAGTCATAAATTTCACTTTACTCAATACTGTCCAGTCGGCTGTTAGATCTCGCAAACAAAAATATATGTGTCGGCTAATGTTGCGCTCTTAGATGTATGTTTCATGATGTTGGCTAATTTCATACCTAATCTCGCTCGAGCTCAATCCACAAATTTTGGGGCAAGATATATTCTGATGTCTGTATCCAATGCTCCCCCTAAGGCCATGATCAACCAATTAGGTCGATTATGTTTTACTACCATCAGCCAAAGGTCCAGTAGCATCTACTGACTCTCCCTAAACTGATGTCTCACTTGTTTCTTTGATCTTCCATATCTTACCACTATTGTTATCTTCTACTTTCTTAAAACAAATTTCAAAATCAATCTTCAAATCTACAACACTCTTACCAATATCATTTCCATTCTTCTATGAATTTAGAGGAGGTGGTACTCTTTTGTTGTCTGATCCATTATACCTGCAAAAATTTGCTATATGTCCTGGATTATTGCATTTGTAATATATAAGAGGTCTTCTTTCCTGATTAACTTGCAGCTTACAGTAATTTTCAATGTGTCCAATTTTTTACATTTGTATCATACAGGTTTCACAGTAGATTCTCTTCCATTGTCTTTTCTATATCTAGATTGATTAGGTTTTCTACATTCTGCTTTCTTGTGCCCATATCAATTACAATTAAAACAATAACTAGAAAAAGTTCTAAAAGGGGAATTACCTTTGCAATCTCTCTTCATGTGTCCAAATTTGTTGCAACCAAAGCATCTACCTCTGAAGGGTCTAATATGCTCTCTAGGTTCTTCAATAGAAGGTTTCTTAGCATCAATCTTCTCATTGGATTTCTCTTCCTGATTCTTTGAACATTCAGCTTCATTGAAGCCAATGCAAATCATATCACCTTTAGGTTTCTACTTGTCTCTTTATTCATCAATCAAATCACTACTGGTGTGAAGTTTCTCAATGTGTTTCTTTGCTTCAACAAGTTCACCTTTTATAATTTGATTGTATTTCTCCATTTCTAGATACTTGTTCTTGTAGTTTTCATCCTCATTCTTCATTTGATCTAATGCACTGTTTAAAGCTTCTTCATATTTATTCTTAGCATCCTTCTGTATCTGTATTTCTTTAGTCATAGTCTCATTTTCAATTTTCAGAGTCTCATTCTCTTGTTTTAGCTGCCTCACTTGATCTGAATTGTCTTCATCTGAATCCTCTTTTATCTGAACCATAAGATCTTTTCTTTGACTTCTAGAAAGCTCAAGTTGTTCCTTGAGTTTCTTTATAAATTTCTCATCTCTTCGCATGTTGAATCTCAACTCTCCATTTTCTGCTTTTTCTTTGTCAAGGTCTTCAAGTGCAGCATCAAAGTTTTCTTGCAAACTGCCCAAATCTATTCTGATCTCCCTCAAGCTGTTAGACTTTCTCTCCAAGGGCCAGAAGCTCTGATACCAATTTTTAGGATTGGATAATATTGAGAGTGGGGGGGGGGGGGGGGGAANGGGGGGGGTGAATAAGTATTATAGCACTTAATTAAATTCTTCAACCATTTAAACATTAACCATAAAATTGTAGTAAAGAAAAGAATATAAGAAAATGACACAATACTCATAACACCATATTTTTTTTTCAAGAAAACCCTGGCCAAGGGAAAACCCCAGTGGGGATGGTACCCACAAGCATGTGCTAAAGTATAATGTCCCTGTTTGGAGACCTAGCCCTATTAGGAGCTAAATATTACATAGAACATTTCCTTTTTAAAGGAATTACAACCCTGTTAAAGGTTCACAACACCCAGTTAGGGGCCAACCGAGCTTACAACTCTTACAAAGTAATTCTGTTACAAAGTGTTCTTAGTCATGAACAAAATAAGCATCACTAGTGCTTAGATAGTTCCTTTATAGTTCATCAATGATCTCTGTCATTCTTTTCTCTGTTATTCACTCAACATACTCATCCTACTAACATTCATACCAACATGTATCTTTATCAGAAAGGTCTTACATATATATCTCACAACTTTACAAAGTCGGCTCCTAATATGAATATTACAAATATTACAAAGTTGGCTCTCAGTACAAATACATTTAGTAAGGAAAATAATAAATGTATAGTCAGTGCTCTTACATACTAAAAGTGTAGGTTATCAACAACCATAATCTAATTCTAATTGCCTGGAGTCCATGTCATACTCTCTCAATCTTTGCTACTGTCCAGCTACTTTGTATCGTTGTTCTGCTGCAGTCTATCTGTATTCAATTCTTTCTAACTTGCCATAGATATTACCAAAATCAAATCGATCTTAGGTGGAGGTCATACATACCCCATACTATCTTCCTCTAAGCTCATTTTCCCTAATTCATCGATCTCAATCTTCGATATCCAAAATACTTCTATATCTTTGCTTCTATACTTAGTCGATTTCTGAATCAGCAAAACTTATCTTTATAGGAATCGATTTGTAACCCAAATGTGTTTCCATAAATGACAACCAAAAATTGAATCACATTACACAAAATTAATCACTTTCCAACATAACATACTATGAAATATGCAGTATAAAATATGCCATAACATACTAAACTCATTGTTCTGTAACCAATTCAAACATCTTAGTCTCAGTAAGCTCTTCTAGCTTAGATATGATTCTACTATGTGCTCTCCCTTTCTTCATTCCCTTCAATGGATAGGTGTAGCAATTATCTCTCTTCCTTATTATGTAGAATCTCTTCTCCCTTTTCTAGATAGATATTTAGTGTTAACTTTCTCCAATTCTCTCCCTTTGATGGATGGTTATTTCATTCAATCTTAATTTTTTCTCCATGATGGATATTTCATTTTCCTCATTGATGTATATTTCATTGAATATCTCTCTCCCTTTGACATCAATTCCAAAAAAAATTACAACTTTGTATAGCCAACAATATCTCTAGTCTGCGGTTCAGATAAGTACCTTCAGTGTACTGATAAATCATTGCAGTCCATATCTCAGTTTGCATCAACATGATTAATATTCTGATAATTTGTAGGCTGACACAGCCTCCAAGTTAGCTTAGTGACCAGTAGACAAGGTTCAAACTCCTAGTCTATTTCTTAGGTACTCAAATGTATCTTTTGGCAATGGTTTTGTGAAGATGTTTGCTAGTTTTTCTTTGGATTGTACATATTCCAGTATTACCTATTTCTCTTTTAATTGTTCCCTCAAGTAATTATACTTAATAGCTATTTTCTTTGTCTTAGCATGCATTACATGGTTCTTTGAGATGTTGATAGAACTAGTATTATCACAATAGATAATTATTGGGTCAAGAATTTCCTCATTCATACCTTTCAGCAATTGGTTGATCCATGCAATGTTAGAGCAATTTGCAACAACAACTACATATTCTGCTTCTGCAATTGATTGAGATACACATCCTTTCTTTTTACTTATCCATGTGACAAGTCTGTCACCCATAAAGAATGCTCCTCCTGTAATGCTCTTTCTATCATCTATGTTTCGAGCCCAATCAACATCAGTGTAAAATTGTAGCTCAAATTTTCCTTATTTATTGTACCACAAACCATAGTCTTCAATGTTTTTCAAATATCTCAAAATTATTTTAACAACAGTGATGTGTGATTCCTTAGGATTAGCAGAGAATCTTGCAACTATACCAACTGCATGTTCTATATCAGGTCTAGTGTGGACAACATACATTAGCTTACCAATCATAGATCTGTATAAGGTCTGATTTACCTCGGTTGTCTTGTCTTCCTTTGTCAATTTGCATCCGGTTTCCATAGGTGTTCCAACTTGTTTAGAGTCCATCTTGAATATCTTCAGAAATTATTTGATGTATTTCAATTGTGTGATGTAGACGCCTTCACCCTATTGTAGAATCTGTAGACCAAGAAAAAATTTGATCTCTCCAAACATTGACATTTCAAATTCTTTACTCATTTCATCAGAAAAAGATTTGCATAACATATCATTACCTCCAAATATGGTATCATCAACAAATATCTAAGCAATCAAAACTTTATCATCAGTATCTCCTTTCAAATATAGATTACTATTGTCACTTGTTCTAACAAATCCAATACTAATGAGATAAGAGTGAAGTCTTTCATACCATGCTCTCAGTGCTTGTTTCAATCCATACAATGCTTTGTGTAGTTTAAAAACTATGTTCCTCTTGTTAGGATCAACAAACCCTTTAGGTTGTTCAATGTATACCTCCTCTTCTAGTATTCCATTCATAAATGCAGATTTAACATCCATTTGGTATACTTTGAATCCTTTAAAAGTAGCATAAGCAAGTAGAATTCTTACTCCTTCTATTCTAGCAACAGGTGCAAAGGTTTCTCCATAATCAATACCTTGTTATTGTGCATACCCTTTACCTATCAGTCTTTCTTTGTTCCTTGTGACTTCTCCATTCTCATTCAATTTTTTTCTAAAAATCCATTTGGTGCCATTGACATTTTTGTCACTCGCTCTAGGTACTAATGTCCATGTTTTATTCTTCTCAATATGTTCAATCTCTTCATTCATTTCACTAATCCATTCTTGATTCTCAAGTGCAGTATTAATAGATTTAGGCTCAAAATCACAAATTAAAAATCTATTGTTAAGTGACTTAATTCTTGTTCTCATTCTGGCTCTTTTGTCCCCAATGATCTGGTCCTGTGGATGGTGTCTTCTGATATATTTAGAAAGTACAGGTTTAGATCTCTATTCTTTATTTTGATCTTCATTATGATTATGATCTTCATTATCACTCAGTTCAACATTGTGAGTATTTTCTTGATTCTCGGTGTGTGAAGCCTATTGCTCGGTTGCATTGTTCAGTCACTTGGGAAAGGTGTCAGGTTCTTCAATGTAGACAAATCTGTTGTAATCTTGAGGTTCATTTCTACTTTTTTCATCATTTTTCTTAGCAAATTCATCCACTTTAACATTTTCACACTCAATGATTTTGTTAGAAGATTTGTTCAGACATTTATAAGCTTTGCTTTTAGTAGAATATCCTAGAAATATTCCTTCATCTCTTTTAGAGTCAAGTTTCCCATTTCTATCATCTTTCAGTATATAACATTGACTTCCAAAGATTCTAAAGTAACTCACATTTGGTGTGTATCCATACCATAGCTCATAAGGTGTCTTATTTGTGTCTTTCTTCAATTGAACTTGGTTTAGTGTATAGAAAATAGTACTTACAACTTCTACAGCTTCTCTCCAGAATGTTTGTGTGATGCCTTTTTCAATCATCAGTGTTCTGGAACAATCAACAATTGATCTATTCCTCCTTTCAGCAATCCCATTTTTCTCTGGTGTTCTCGGTGCAAAAACTTGTCTTGTAATCCCATGCTCATTACAAAAGTTAGTGAATTCATCAGAAATAAATTCTCCTCCCCTATCTGATCTTAAAATTTTTAGTTCTTTTCCACTTTGTTTTTCAAATTTAGCTTTATATCATTTGAACATCTTAAATGCTTAATATTTCTCTTTTAATAACATGACAGTCATCATCCTAGAATAGTCATCAAGAAATAGAATAAAGTATCTATAATGACCATAATAGCTCTTTGTTCTCATTGGTCCACATAAGTCAGTATGGACTAACTCTAGAATAGCATTAGATGTGTAGGTTTTTCTCTTGAAACTAGACTTTGTCATTTTTCCTATTTGACAAATTCTTGCACATAAAATGGTCAGGCTTTGAAATACTCGGTAAGCCTCTTACTTTTCTTTTCTTACTTATCTTAACCATGTTGTCAAAGTTCACATGAAATAATCTTTTATGCCACAACTAAATGTCTTCATTTCTAGCTAGTAAACAAGTGGTCTCAATATCATCAAGATAGAATAGATTACCTTTTGTTTGTTCACCTATACCGATCAAATTTCCTTTTCCATTATAGATCATTGCCTTTTTGTTCTCAAACACAAATTGGTGTCCTGTGTTGTTCAACTGTGAATTACTCAATAAATTATAGTTAAGTCCTTTCACCCAATATGCATTTTCACATCTGATCAGATTATTCAACATTATTGTACCTTTTCCTTCAATTGGGAAAGGTGAGTCATTACCCATCCTAACTGATCCACCATTATAATATTCAAAGGTTTCAAATTTTTCTTTATCTCCAGTCATGTGATGGGTACAACCACTATCAATAATCCAAACACCATTTTTGCTAAATTTAGATATGAGTGCTATTTCAACATACCTTTCTTCTTCATTTGAATCATCCTTCATAGAAACATATACTACCTCAACATATTTATCATAATCAGTGTTAGAATTTTCACCTTTGCTCTCAACCAGGTAACAAGCCTTCTTGCCTTTGTCATTGCAATCTTGGTTATCTCTTCTATTAGAGTGTCGGTTGCTTTTGTAGTCTCAGTCATCACTTCTGTCATACTTCTTTTCATAAGATCTGTCATTTTTTTTTTCATCCTTTCTCTTGTTAGGGCATCTAGTAGAAAAATGTCCAATTTATTTGCAAGTAAAACAAACCAATGGTAATTTACCTTTATATCTTCCTTTACCTCTATGTAATCTCCTAGCCATTAGTGCTTCAAGTTCATCAAATTCTTGTTCATCACTATCACTATTACTATCATTTCTCATAGTGTGTTTGTTACTAGATTTGCTTATTTTTAGAGAAGATTTGAATGCAGAATCAATAGTAGGTAAGACACTATTGTCATACTTGTTCCTCTCAAATTAAATAAGTCTACCAATCAAACTATCAAGAGTAACATTGATATTTTCTACTACTCTCATTTCTTGAATCGTAAATACTCTAATAGCATAAACATGCAGTAAGGTTCTCAGAATTTTACTTACAACTATTTCTTCCTCAAGTACTCCTCCTACTCCACGGATACCATTAACAACTTCTTTGGTTCTGCTACTGTACTAAGTGATGTTCTCTCCTTATTTCAATCCTAGGTCATCAAACTTTCCTCTTAGGCTTTCAACTTTATGTCTCAACACATTTGTATCTCCTCTATGTACTAGCTTGAGTTTGTCCCACATTTGCTTTGCAGAGGTGCATTATTTCACATCTTCAAATTCAGGATCGGTTAGTGAAGAAGAAAGTTCTATCATCATAGAATTGTGTTCATATTTCTCTCTTAATTGGCCAACAGTTAGAGGTCTAGTAGGTACAACATATTAAGTATCCAAGTGTTGTGTAACATCATTTCCAATACTAGATAGATGAATTCTTATCCAGAAATGTATGCATGAATTTGGGTCTTCGCCTAGAGCTGCAAACACACACACTTCAATGATCCATTAAGTGGTTAGCGGGTTAGAAAAATGAAATCAAAATACTAAAATACCCAAGGCTAACCAACATCGGTTCATTTCCTTCTAGTAGGCAGGAGTATGGAATTTTCTCTCAGGTCATCGCAAAGTCCAGTGACTACACACTGTTCTAAATGAAGGATTTTAAAGCTATATGATGAAACTAAATGATTAATCTAATGCAAATGCAGTTTATTGTTCATCCAAGATAATTAGATTTATTTTAAGGCACCAAATGAAAGATGATGTTTAATTTCAAAACCTAAATCAAATGTGCTCTAAATTAGATTGATTGCATGCTTGAAATTAAAACAACAATGCTAAATGATTAAAAGCTAAGAAACGAAAATGCAATTTAATAACGATAGAAAAGTTAGGATCCTTTGTGAAGGAAATGATTTTCTCTTTTATAGAAACCTCTCTCGAATTGATGGTTGAGATCAAAAGAAAAGAGTGGCTCAGATTTGATTGAAGAATCACAATCCATGTGCACACAATGTGATTGGTCAAAAGAGTCAGTTGACTGAACTGATTGATCAGTTATTTTGGAAACTTCCAAAATTGGTTTTCAGTTAACTAAAATGTTTCGAAAATGATAAATGGTGGAGAATCAGTTAAATGAGTGGAACTTGATTGTTTCCAATTTGATAATCAATTGACTAGATTTGATGATGTCATATGCATTTTTAATAATTTAAATGATTTTGAATGCATATTTTGTTTTTATAATTAATTTAATTTCTTTTTGATTTAATTGAAAAATTTGTATTTTTATTTAATTAATATATCAGAATATCAATTAAATAATTAACATAAGGCTTATTTGCCAATGTATTATGATTTTAGGAATTAATTAATTAATCAAGTATGATGATTGATTAGGACATAGGGTTCAGGTCAGATCAGTTTGAATTTGATAGATTGAAGAATTGCCTGTTTGATTTAGGACTTAGGGTTTATCAAGATTAGGGTTTCTTTGATAATTGATTGAGATTGAGGGTCTAGGGTTTAGATGACCATTTTTATGTAATTACATTTGCCCCTATTTGAATCGATGTGCAATCAACATATTGATTCAAAGAACTGTTAGCGAGAAGACCCATAACAGTTTTATTTGAAGTGATGAAACCATTCTTCTTCTGAAGAAGAACAACTTTGAGCTTGATCAGAAGAAGACTGATCAAAAGATATAAAATATAATGCTTAGTTTGATTTGAAGCGATGAAACTCAACATCTGTCAAGAACTCTTAAACCTTTTGATTGGTTTGAATGAATAATGAGTTTGATTTGAAGTGATGAAACTGATTACCGTTAAGAGATTTTGTTAGCAAGCAAATTGACTTGATTTGAAGCGATGAAGCCAATTTGATCAATGTATCTGGTTTCATTAATGAATAGCTCATATAAGGTCAATCTTGTCTAGTTTTGACTGTATTCACCACTATATAAGACCATTGATTAGGTTGCCTTTGATTTTAAGATGATCTCAACTTGATTTGATGCGATGAAGCTGAGATTCCCCAAGCAACAAGGTCTTGATTGAGGACGTGATCACTGGAATGTTGATGTCCTGATCCTACCCCCTTGGGAGAAAAATAGAAATAAGGCTAGGTGCTCCTGTGATGAGAAGAAATTCGATTTATAACATGATGCAAGAAGAAGATGATCATATTAGAAATAGGTCCCACGTAGTTATGACAAAATATGTACTTGATGGGAGGTCATGGTGACCAAGATTGACCAAAAGTAAGATACAAGGATTGATTAGAAGAAAAGCATGAGAGATTTCCATTGGTTGTGCAAGCGGTTTGAATGAAAAAATCAAACGTCAGATTTCAATTTTGATACTGAAAATGGAATCAGGATAGTTGAATTAGCGACGGGTTTCATTTTAATGCACAAATGACCACTTGAAGATGAGAAGATTAATTGATAAGAACTGCAGATCCTTCACATTGGAGAGAGGTATCAATATTATGCAGATTTCAACACCATGCAGATGTAGATGCAAGACTAACGTGAATGAAACCTAAGGTGTAGTCACTCAACCTTTAGTAGTGAAATTTTTCATCATTGAGTATTTATGGAACATCATAGTCGATACAATCCTTACTGGTTCCACTGCGACCATAAGAATATGAATATGACTTTCATTGGATAAGATACAAGAAACTAACATAAGCATCGAGGCACAAAAGCCAAGATGACCTGAATGTTGTTGCTAGTTGATGTTGCAAGAGTACACCAGTATCAAGGCATTCAAAGCCAAGATAACCATGAATGTGATCGTACATAAACAAATAGAGCAATAATAGTCAAGGAGATAGTTCTGACCTCACCTTGGTGTACAAATAAACATGATCGAGGGATGTGAGGCTTTTCTATCTTAATGCAGGAGCTCTTACCACATACACCCAATGTATTTGACTTTGCTAGACCATCAGGACCACACCAACAAGTAGTAGACAAACAAAAGATTAATGAAAATCAATGAGAAAAGACAACATACAAATATAAGTTTAGCATACTTTAGCCAGTTTCAAAGTTTTCAGATGTGTATATGTATGAGGTGTTGAGAAACACCATCGTGCTGGTGAGTGTGATGTGTTTGATTGATATTGATCTATTATTTATGTTTGCGGTATCCAATGTGTGCTAAGAAACACAGATGCATCCAAAGATAGTATTAAGAAACACTTTTGATTAGGGTGTTGAGAAACACCTGTTTACGTCAGTAGCGAGTTGTCCTTCAAAAATGACAACATTATTGACTTTGGTGTAAGCCAAAGATACAATCAAATCTGGGGACCCATGCCCCATGGTAACAAACTCTGATTGCGAGGACTAACTTGACTCATACTATGAGGAAACATCTGGTTTGATTTCCCCCAGGCTATGACTTTGGATCGGTTTCAAGCCAGGAGGGTTCTCAGAAGGACTAAAGTGTCATGAAAGTGATTGAAAGATATGTACAAACTGAAGAAAAGGATTTCCAAGACTGAGTATTGATATATGGAGCATTGAGTACAAGAGGTACCTATTTACCAGGTTTTCTCCTACTTGGAAAAGATTTTGGTTCTGCTACCATGGACCTTGTTTACTAGGGTTTCACCAAGGCACTTTTTTCTTGTTTTTCAATTTTTTTGTATTTTTCCATTTTTCAATTTTTTTGATTAATGCATCAAGGTGCCTGTTGCTAGGTTTTTACCAAGATGATCATTGTTTTAGGACTTTTTCCAATTTTTAGATTTTTTAGAGATTACTCATTCTCAAGAAAATCACATTGGTTTTCCCCCAATGTCTAGCAAGGTGTAGAACATTGCAGATGGATTAGAAAGATGATGGATGAGGTGAAAAGACAATGATGGATGAAGAGGGCGAATGCGACCGTCAAGGATAGTCTCCTCAAGATTACCCAAGCTAGGGAAAAATAATATAGCAATGTAGGCTCATGGAACAGTGCTCGATAACATATAGGATAATGAACTGATGTCATGAAAAGCATGTAGTCCAAAAGAATGGACATGTCAATAGACTTTTTGAGAAACCGTTTTACATTTTATCTTCTTCTTTTTGATCAAGACCAAGGGGTCAATTCGATAGGATAGTGATGGAATAGCTATGATAGCGCAAGTGGGATAAGAGGTGATGGAGGTATAAGTGAATGTTTTAGGATTAGTACAAAGGATGTTCAGAGATATGAAGGATAGGCTTGGGATAAGAAAGATCACGATAGGGTGCCATAGATGAGAGAAAGTGAATAAGTCTGATGGAAAGGATAATGCATGTCAAGATGCATAGTGTGCATGGATAGGCTCAATCTTGTCAAGATCACCAGAAGGAACATGGATGCTCACGTGCTAGCTAGATGTAAGATATGATGGATAAGATGACTTGTAAGGAAATTTCCCCCAAGTGAAGAGTGCAAGTAGGAGAAATTACACTTGATGCCTGGCCAAGTTTTCATCATGGTACTTATCCAAGGTGCCACAAGAAGTGGTTTTCACTATAGGATGGATTTATTTCTCTTTACTTTTGCTACCAAGGTGTCTATTTACCAAGTTTTCACCAAGGCACTCTTTCTTTATTTTTTTTTTTTGTAATTTTAATTTTATGGAGGAACTTAAGCTTCTTGCTCTTTGGATAGTGCTACTTTGAAGGATATGCTATGATGGGCCAAGGCCACTGAAAGTATGCTCAAAGATGTTGATAGGGTGATGGTAGAGAAAAATGATATGGGGGATAAGGGAGATGGTAGCCAAGGATTTATGTATTGGATTGGATAAGAGGACTAGAAGGATATGGGATGGATGGG
The DNA here is from genome assembly GCA_018584345.1 of Thuja plicata. NCBI lineage: Eukaryota > Viridiplantae > Streptophyta > Pinopsida > Cupressales > Cupressaceae > Thuja > Thuja plicata. Next base: position 5,893,622 of record MU224254.1, on the reverse strand, counting down.
TAAGAGGTAGGTGCGGGATATTGGATAGGGTATTGAAAGGTTTGCGTAGGGGTAGATGGAAACGGTGATAAGATTAATATAAAAACACACCTTGAAGGGTAGTGGACGGATGGAGGAAAAGTGGATGGAATAGCTTGAGAATTTGATGGATGAGTGGATATGGATCTTGGTACACGAGGACCCAAGAATGATGTAGAAGGGGGTGAAGTATTCAAGGTAATGGATTTTGGGACATGAGGACCCAAAATAGAGTTAGAATATGGGAGATGTTTAGATGGAGATGAAGTGGAAGAATTTGGAAGCTTGGATGCCAACTCTGACCTTTCCTTTTTGTTCGAGCCTTTTAAGAGAGACTTGAGAATCCATAGAAATTTTGATTTTCTTTTTGTATCCAAGTATTTTAGAAGAGACTTGGGAATCCACATAGCTTTTGATTTTCCTTTGCTTTTTGATGATTTAGAACGCAATTCTTCCATGATGGATTTAGGAACCCATATTTTCTTTAATTTTATTCTTTGCTCAGTGGACCTTTGCGGTCTCTTGAATATTTTATTTTTGTTTTTAGTCACATGTCTATTAGATTGGACATAGTGATCTTAATATGAAAGTGGATTCTTATATTTGTGGTTTCTTTGTTGCACATCCAAATTTCTTCTAAAAGACTTGGGTATTGTGGATGTATAGGGATGATATGAATGGTTCATTCGGATGGGTTGATAGGGAGAGTTCAAGGATGTATGTCTTTATTGATCTTGATTGGCGATAAGGTAAGTGGATGACAAACTAGTAGCTATAGGCATGTTGGATGGAGGGATATAAGGACCCAATATAGATGGAAGGTATGACGGTTTCATCTTTGGGATATAAGGACCATGGATGGATTTGGAGGATGGATAAGGATGATACTTACATTTGAATGGAGGGATATAAGGTGTGGAAGGGATATAAACATCTTTAGAGTGAGCTTCATGACCAAGGATCTTCTCTTTAGAATTCATTTTTATATCAATAGGAGCATTAACAACTTTGATAGGAGAAAGTAAAACTTGAGAGGATTTATTGTTATACAAGGGATTTGAGGAATGATGGTTTCTATATATGTAAGAGCATGAAAAGGGGATGGTGGGATGCTATGATCTTGACAAGGATTATTAGATGGTTTAGAAAGCGTAATTTTCTCTTCATGTTCAATAGGTTCATTAGAAATGGTGGAAATGATATCTTGATCTTGCTTGGGAGATGGAGGGCTATCTTCTTGGAAGAAATGGAATGGGATGAGAGGATCATCATGAGATGCTTGAGATAGGTGACTTTGGTCAACCATTGGATAAGGATGGATGGTGTCTTGATCTTGATCATTACTGATATTTGTTTCTTCATATTGTGGATTGCCCTGTTGACATGGAGCCACTTCTAAGGATAAGGTAGGAGTTTTGATCTGCATAGGGGATTCTTGATAGGTTGACGGAGTATCCTTTTTAGTAGGCATGATATTTGTTGAAGCACATGGAAGCTTTGGGTCTATGATTTGAGAAGCCTGAGAAAGACTTGCAGACATATGCTGATTAGCTTGGATCTCTTTTAGAGGTAGTCCTTGAGAAAAGATAGTCATCATTAGGCTTAGTTCTTGATAGAGATGATGAAGCTTTAGGAGATGGAGGAATGATGGAAGAAGTAGATGTGATATATGAACCCTTGCTAGACATGGATTCCTGCTATTGATCATGCTTGAGATTAGATGAATCATTAGGAATCATTAGGATTTTCCACTTTGATTATGCCATCATCTATGAGATCTTGGATTTTATGTTTCAACTCCATGCAAGATGAATTTTTATGCTCATTGTGTCAATGATATGCACAATAGGTACTCAAGAATCTTAATCCACGTGATGTGGCTTGAGACAATGTCATGAGATTATGATCAAGAAGTTCTTCCAATGCTGATTTATAAGATTGTCCCAAAGGAGTAAAGATTCTTTCTAAAGGATAATTAGATGCTTCTTGACTTGCAATATCTTTCTTTTGCAGATAGAAAAGACTTTCATCTAATTCTGTCATAGTTTCCTCTACATTCTCTTAATCAAAGATAGGATGGTCATAAAATTGTTCTTGATCAAAGATGGGTTTACTGTGCTTAGAAACCTCTTTTATTGATGAGGAATTATTGAATGGTGTATCCTCTTCTCCCTTTAAATCTTGGAGTTTAGATTTCAAAGTTTGAAGTTGTTTCAATAAAGCTACCATAAGAATCTCTTCTTTCTCATTGTTAGGACCATAAGGTTTAGCCCATTTTCTTTTAGATATTGTAAGATTGGCTTGATGCTCATTCATAGAATATTGAAGACAAGGTACGATGAATCAATTGATTGCCTAACGGGTGCTGAAGTGATATCTAAAGTGCTGATTAATTTGAAGACCAAAGGACAAAGGAGATAATGTCCAACTAAGAGAGAGATAGCAACGAATCCAATCTTGAGTCAAGGTTAATGAACCTGCTCTTGCAACTTAGGATAAGGACAATGCAGACAAAGATGATAAGATTAACAAGTCACTTGGACTAGCACAACAAAGTCAGATTTTGAAACAACAAGCGAGTGAGATTATCAATAGATTGTAGTCAACAAAAACTATTGGTGACGTTTTTGAGAACACATATTTGTGAAAATATAGATAGAACCAACTCAATGGAAGACAAAATTGGATAGAAAGTTGACTAATTTACAGAGTTTTGACACTAGATGCAGAAACTCAGACAAGAGTTGATAGCTTAACACCTAAGAGTGCAGATTTTGAACCGTTGATCATTTTGATGTTTGTTTTGATTGTTTTGGTTTCTGTTTGGATGTTTCACTCACGCAAGACACATCAAGAAGAAAGGTTTGTTGTAAAAAGAACAAATACAACACAATCCTAAGTAAGCTAGGGCAATATCTGCTAAATTCCCACTTGAACCGAAGTTCAGCCACACCTACTCATAGCAGACAACTTAGAAGCTTGGAGGCATGGTCTCCTCCTTACAGTGCACTCACTTCTCAAGCACACCAAGCTTCGAATCCCAAGGGTAATCACTTCCTTAGGGACCATTGTCTCTACTAAGATTCATGAAAGTGTGGGACATCTTAGTCGGTGTTTGACCTTCTGTGCTAGCAGATAGAGGGTTTTTGGATACTACAACAAAGTTTTTTTAATTAAGGTATTTGTTTAGGTGGTTATACTTGTGGTAGATTAGCTCCATTATGGAGGCCTCCCAGCCTAAAAAAGTTATATTCTGTAGGTTTTTATGCACCATAAGAGTGCTGAGTGAGATCATCTTCCTGATATAACATAATCAACACCTGTTCATTGTGACACTAATCACAATGACATTTCTTATATACCGGTTTGAAAGGGCTTGGCTTTAGCCTGTTACCAGTTGGGAAATCCACTCTCACCAGCTCTGTTCAAGATCTTAGGAGGTAGCCACACTAAAAGATTTGAATGAATTTCTCTTACACCCAAGATCTGTGAAGGCAACAGGGGAGGATATGTTCATGCAATTCTTTGGGATTATAAATCTAAATAACATTTCAAACACATAAGAAAATTGATTCTTTTTAAGCACCAAATTTGAAGTGTTATTTAACTACAAAATGCATACATGATGGTTTTGGAAGACACACAAAGTCTTTGATAAGAATCTTGCATCAAACTCATTAGTATTTTATGATTGTTTTCTTCATTTATAACGTCCTGCAAACCACTGTTAGGCTGTAATCAAAAGATAAGTTCAAGAACAACAAAGCCAAAGATTGGTCAGCATTAGAAAAATCATAAAATCACAAAACTGATTGCATATTCAGAAATTAGATGAAAAATCATGCACTTTCAAAAAAAATTGCACTAAAAAAGGTTATTATATGATCCTGTACGAGGCTTCAGAAGTTGCAAAAAAGAGGATTAAGCAGGTACAATGATCAAAAAGTGCAATTTTTGATAAATTAGGAAACCAAAACCAAAAAATAACCACACTACAGTAATCTTCAGCAAATTATACCAAAAAAAACAAATTGCACTTAATTTGGAGCAAAATTGAGCAAGTTATAACACTTTAAAGTTAGGCTGCAAAATCAAAACTGCACATGGTGAGGGTAGAGAAATTTTAAATTACTTCTGACATCATCAGACTCAGAAATTAAATTTTATGTTTTTTTGCATGTCACAGAAAGCCAATATCACTGTGCACATCCCTTTTACTCATCTTGTGATCTTTAGATTAAGTCCCTTTAAACTTTTCTTCCAAGCACCAAAGATCTGATACCAATTGTTAGAATAACTAAGAGGGGGGGAGGGGGGGGGGGGGGGTGAATCAGTGGCCTTAAAAATTAATTCCAAAAATCCAACCAAACATTTATCTCTGAAACATAATACCCTCTAGTTATCTTTCGATCCATCAATATGTATGCCTTAAATAAACTTAACAAATATAAACTGCTCGGTGAGATATACTGTTTATCATTTCTAGACTTTACCGAATAGTATTAAATAAGCTTAGTGTTAACCGACCAATCCAATTTCAATAATGTGTAAATAAAAATATCAATGCAATGAAACATATACACATTTGAAACATAAATTTTAACGTGGAAACCCAATATGGGAAAAACCACCTGGGACTGGTAACCCAAAATATTTTCACTATTCTAAATTGAGCTCAGTGAAGAGCCAACCCTGTTAAAGGTTACAATACACACTTTTAAATGTGACCTTGTTAGAGGATTTAAAACCAAAAATTTTTCTTTTGACCTAGCACTCACTATGCTATCAACAATAAAAACTTTTGATACTCTTGAGTATCTCAATACAATAAGGACTGTTAAATCCCACTCGGTTAAGAGATTTTATGAATCAATGGTTAAATTGATACAGTAAATGATCTGTTCAAAATATAACTTTAACTTGCAAATATTCAAATCTATTTTTAGTCCAATAATACCTCTCTATCAATGTACACTTCAGTTCCTTTGCTTTCTTTCTTTCTTCTTCTCGGTGAATGCTCTGTCCTCTGTTGCTCAGTGTCTGCAAAATTCCTTGGCTCTATTCTTCAGCTTGTATGATCAGATCTACATGAAGAATTCTATCTTCACACAAATTATAATCAACATTCCTCTATTCATAATTAATTCCTTGTCTCTTTATATAGACATGATTAGCTGCTCAATCTCCTTATTTCTATCGTAGATCGCTTCTTGATCCGTAAAAATCACCATGCTTTGCTTTACTTTTATTCTGCAAAACCTCTCCATGATAACTGTGAATAAAACACATTTTAAATCTCCTTCCTTTCTTTAGTTTAACTGAATGTTGAAAATAAAGCAATCAATTAGTCAATCCCTTAATATAGCTCTTTCCAGCTAAGTATTTTTTTCATTCTTAAACTTTAGTTAAGCTCTATCACCATCTTCAGTTATGTTTGGTCAACAACTCCAGTTTACTGTGGTGCTCGGTATACACTTGCTGGGTAACATTTTCTTGGTATACACTGTGAATGCTTGGGGTTCACTGTCCATCGGTGTTCACTGTCACTCGGTGTATACAAACTTTTTACATTTTACCGACCACATAAACTTTGTCTTTTCAAATCTTCAAGTTTATGACAATATGTGTATGACCAATCAAGCCATATCAATTTGACATCAATGAAAATACAATATATTAACGGATTTTATGTCTTGCATTCACTTTTCTATCTCGACGATCATCAAATTATCATTTTCAAGCATTCAATCATTTATAGTTCACGAAGAACCATACACATAAAGAGACCTATAATTTTAATATGCGACGTTAAAATTAAGACTTAGAAAACTCATCCTCAGCACCCAATGCTAGAGGCCTACTATGATGTAAAAGGATTTGAGTGAGTGAGTTGATGGACTATACAATCTCAACCTCAACACTCTGCTTCACATAAGAAGGGATCATGACATGATCAATGTCTAGACTAGCAATGCATCTTCATGTCTACTATGAGGCATAACTTTTCCCACTCTATCTATGGTAGAGCCACCACCTCTACCCTATTATGCTTTCATGTCAAAGAATTTATGAATCTCATTGAGGAAAAAATCATTATAGAGTTTCCTAAAAAAATGCCTATGGGAACTCATTAATTTTTCTACAGAGAATAGTAAAAAGCATCCACCACCTCTACCAAAAAAAATACTTTATCCGTTGGTGGTGGCACCAATGGATAGGGAACCTCTTCCAAGAACTATGTGGTGGTGCATTAGCTCATGTGTTAGTGAACAATACACAAAAGTTGGATTTCAATATATTATTTTATTTTATTTGTTGATAGGATAATATTCAACATAAAATTAACTTTTTCCCCCTTGTTTGGCCATGTGCTAATTTGGACACTCAAGAAATGTATGTGAGAGATGATATATTTTAGTGAATTGGCAAGGGTAAAGTGGCCAAAGTTCATTCCACTCGAATCTCTCAGCTTTCTAATTATTGTTTCAAGATCTTTCTTTCTATTTTATATTTTCCTTAGTATATTTTATTGAATTTCAAGAGGATGTTAATTAATTTGGAGGGGAATTATATAGTTGTTCTTCACCAAGGTTTTCATGAATTGGTGATTAAGGGTTTTTATTAAATGTTGGGGAATTTATAGTTCCTATAAATTAAACAAAAATGACACAAAAGAATTTCTATATTGGTAATTAATTAAATTTTATAATGAAAAATTAACAAAAATTACCTAATCAAACTTGAGGACATCATGGAGAAATTTTAAATTGTGACGAATTGATGATGATTTAGTGAATATTGGGTTAACAATGCAAGTGTACACTTACAAGGTTGTAGTATTCTATTTCAAGCAAATGGGAGGTTAATTTGAAATGAGGTCAATCTCTTTTGCTATTTTCTTTTATGTTTAAGATAATGTGAGCATGTTATAATTCGCTCACATTATGTCTTCTATAGGGCTATAAAATCACGTGGCCACTTTTTAGTTCGATACCTTTCTACAATTACCCTACTTTTGTTCCTTTAAAATTTCTACTTTAGAATCTTAAATATTCTCTTGAAAACATCTTTGAAAATTTAAAAAAACTCTCAAATTTGCGAGAAAATATTCTTCTCAAAAAATTGGTAGAAATACTAGTTTGACAATAAACCCTTGAACACTACTCCAATTCCTCTAAAATATATGTTATAGATGCTTCAATATGATCTTTGGAAAATCTTTATAAATTAGACAAAGATTTGCCAAAATTTGAGAGGTTATAGGTTTTCCAAATGACCTCCATTTTTTTTATGTCGTAGGCATTTTCTTTTGAAAGAGGCAGGCTAAAAATTTAGATCAATGGTGCAGTATTCGTAATAGCCCTTGGATGACCATTGCGTACTCCTCAACCATCCAATCTTTGTTGGAAAAATTTGTACCTTTGGTTTACTGTCTTTTGTTTGTCCTTTTTCGTGTGACCATAGGTCTCCATCTATGCTGTCGTGATTTTAAAGACGTCAATTTTGGTAACTCAACGTGTCATCCTTTCTTATGCCAGTCCTCACTAGTAAAATTGGCCCCTATTTTTGACAAAAATTGGTCGAATTATCTACGCAGATTGGTCGAAAGACCCACAAATTGCTTTTTCAGTATTTTTATCGTTGAATGATCGACACATTCTTGTTAACGTCAAAATTTCTACACAAACTTGGTCAAAATTAGCATATTCAAATGCCCACATTATTTGTCAAAACTACGCCCAACATTCGTCGAAATGTTCGAAAAGTTTCGACCAAATTTAGTCAAAATGTTGGAAAATTTTTGACACAAAATGGTCGAAACATTTTGACTAGACTCTTTCTGTTTCAACCAGGATGCCAAACCCATGACACAAACTTTTGACACAGAATGGTCAAAACATTTTGACCAAACTCTTTCTATTTCGACCAGGATGCCAAACCCACAACGCAAGCTTTCGACCAATTAATGTCAAAATTTTGACCAAAATTGAATTTAAAAAAAAACAAATTCTGAAACGAAATAGCCTTAGTTTTGGTACTCGACTTCAATAGAAGATGGACCAATAAAAAATTGCTTCTTGCTCTCTAACAAACAAGTCTTGAACCAAGTGAGAAGCTATAAGTTCACGACTTCAACTTATAGCTTCTCACTTGGTTCAAGACTTGTTTGTTAGAGAGAAAGAAGCAATTTGTTATTGGTCCATCTTCTATTGAATCCGAGTACCAAAACTGAGGCTATTTGGTTTTAGAATTTTCTCATTGAGTTTGGTATTCAATCTAAACAACCATCAATCATATTTTGAGACAATCAATGTGCTACTCAAATCTCATGTATCCCAATCCATCATCAAATGACCAAGCATATTGACATCTAGATACACTACATTGGGGATCTCATTCATGGACAAGTCATCAGTCTACTATTGCCCAACATCCAAGCAAATTTCCAATATTTTTACCAAAACCTTCACGTAAAGAAATTATTCTTATTTCTTAACTTTCTTGGGGGTGTCAGAGGCTTCATCTTGTGGGGGGCATACCTGGTCTTCTTGTTTCTTGATCCATAGATTTCAGTGAACCTTTGGGCTTCATGGCTTTGTCCTTGTCAAAAATTTTCCCATTGTGCGACCTGCAAAATTTGCGGTGCTCATCTTCATTCTTTCCTTCTGGAGATAGAATTGTTACATATTATGTTTTTTATAATAAGAATTATTGTATGGGGGAAAATGAAACAAACATGTAACTTAGTTATCAGCAAACTCTTTGATTTCTTTGTGGATTGATAATATTTTCCTCATATGATGTATTCAACTTTAACCAATATTACTAAGAGGAGATA
>MU224254.1:5847800-5860076 GCA_018584345.1 Thuja plicata | reverse complement strand
GGGTGAATTAGTGGCCTCAAAAATTTATCCAATTTAAACTTTAATCCACCAATCAATACTTCTCAAATTATTAAGTCCCAACAAGATGCATGCCTTTAAAATATTTGAAACGAATAACTGTCTGTCGGTTTACCTTGTCTTTCCTATTTCTCCTTGATAACCGATAAGCAATAAACTGTATTTATCGATACTCAGTAAATATGCAGAGTATACCAGTCAATCCATAAATGCATATGTAGAATGTAAAACACTAAAGTAATTAACCATACACACATAACACAAGGATTTTAATGTGGAAACCCTGCTAAGGGAAAAAACCACTAGGACCGGTACCCCAAATTTTCACTCTTCTGAAGTGAGCCATGTTAGGAGCCAACCCTGTTAAAGGTTACAAACAAACTATTAAGTACGACCTTGTTAGAGGATTTTCAATACATAGGTTGTCACCAAGTATCTGGCATCTACGCTACCATCCTTGAATCAGTCTCGCGACTGTCAATAGGCTTTATGAAAAATCTTACTACCATCCTTGAATCAACCTCCTTCTTAGACTGTCAATAGGATTTAGGTAAGACCGGTGCTACTATCATGAGTCAACCTTCTGGTAATCTGTTAGTATATACCTCAATTACAAAAGACTATTAATTCCTGCTCTGTTAAGATACTTTAATGCTTCAATGGTTAAACTGAAACAAAATGACCTGTTTATAATGCAACTGAATTCAAGATTTTTAGATCTATTTACTTACAATATCTTTCTGATCAATGTATCAATTCAATTCCTTTGTACTTAAATCTTTCTTCTCTGTGATGCTGTGATTCAATGTCTGTCGGTGTCTACATAATTCTTTAGCTCTCCCTCAGCTTGATTGATCAGGACTGCATGAAGTTAATCCTTCATCAGTTTCTCTTTAGCATCTTCTCTTAGTTCACTCCCCCATGTATCTGATTACGTATTGACCACTTACGAGAATGAATTATGCTTGTCTCTTAAATAGACATGATTTTCCTTAATTCTTGGTTCTTTGATTCTTGATTCTTGGTGTAAAAAACAATCCAGCCAAATTGATTTATGGCTTTAACTCCTTATTTATCTCGTAGTTATCTTCTTGCCAACTGTACAAATCACTTACTTAACTATGGTCGAATAAAACAAATAAAACAACCAGTTAAGTCTATCCTTTAGCTCTACCAGCTAGATATTTTGTCATTTTTTGATCTCTCTGTTCCGTCGGTCAATTCTGCAGTTCATCGCTGGTGACAACTGCCAGTTCCATTAGTGTTGCTTCAGTTAGCTTCGAGATCTCCGTCCGTCGGGCATCATTGGATCTTTGTTCGTCGGGCAACACTATTTTTACCTCATCGGGTATCATGTGATTCTACTTCATTGGGAAAAACTGTCTTCTGCTCGTCGGGCATCACTGTGACCATCACTGTGACTTTAATCTCTGTGTTTACCGATGGTGTGCACTCCGCCAGTGTAGTCTGTCACTTAGTGAATACTAGAATTTTATGCATTGCTGGAAGCATAACCTTTATTCCATTGGTTCTCTTAAGTCTTTGGCATGATCATATAGATGATATCAAGTTGACATCAATGACAGTACAAACCATTAACTGATTTAATGTCTTGCATCATCTTCAACTTAATATAGTCAATCATTTAATTAGTTACATGTCATCAAAACATTCTCAATAAGAAAAAGGAAAAGATTGTAGAGGTTTTAGATAAGAATATTATTTATACTGTCCAAGGAAAATACAATAGATATATGGTACAGTGGGAAGGATTAGCACCAACAAACAATACATGGATTACAAAGTGGGAATTGAAGAAGCAAGAAGTTGCTCTAGATGACTTTGACTTTGAGAAGCTAGAGAAAGTCAGGACCAGGGATTCTAATAAAGATAAGATTGTTTCAAGGGTTTGGTTAGATAAAGACAAAATAAAGTATGTGGAGATAATTAAATCCCTTGTAGATAAGCCCCAAGAAGAAATGTAGCTTGCGAATTTTAGGATTACTAGATTTGATTTGGCTAAACAATTCAAAACTTGTAGGAAGATGTAAGATACAAGTTATAGGACAATAATGAGAGGTACAAAGATTCAACATATATTGGTTGATGACATCAGGTATTTTGTGCAGGTGATCTGGTGATGGCCAATCTATGGAAGTAGATGTTTCCTACAAGAACATATCACAAATTAAAATATAAGAAAACTGTTCCAAGAAAAATTCTCAAGAGAATCAATGACAATGTTTATGAGTTAGATTTACCCACAGGTCTTGATATTTCCCTTGTGTTCAATGCCTTTCATTTATATACTTTCCATGGTGAAGATCAAGCTACTGGTAGTGAAGATGAAGTAAATTGGTAGAAAACCATTCCCAAGAAGAAAAAGGAATAGATTGCAAAGGTTTTAGATATGAAGACTATTCATACTCACCAAGGCCAGTATAATAGATATTTATTACAGTAGGAAGGATTAGCACCAACAAAAAATACATAGATTACAAAGTGGTAATTGAAGAAGCTAGATCATCCTAAATGACATCAGTTTGAAGATAGGAACATGCAAGAGTTGTGTTCTTTTCTACTAGAGGAGAATGATGCTGGGACATCTGATGGTCATAACTTTTGACTTGCTTGTCCTCTTGGGTTGAAATTTTATAGGCAAATTCATTTTCTAGAGTTCTAAAAGATGCCAATTTAATCTATTTGATTGGACCAAATATCAATACATTTCTAGGGTTAAATTCCACTATATAAGGCCTCAAAATTAGCTTTCACTATTTTTTTGAGATTTTTCAATTTTTATTTTTTAGTAGCTTTATTTTATGCATGTAGTTTCTTAGTGAGTTGATGGGTGATGTCACCGGAGTTAACTCTAAATAATTATAGATTTTCATGGTTTTTGGAGTAGTTTTAAAAATTACTAAAAATGGCAAAAAAATTAATTTTGTGAAAATTTGCCAAAAAGTTGAATGTTTGGATTGTAGTAAAATTAGTATTTTCTCTCATTGTGGCAGAAGAATAGTTTTAAATAATAACGAAGAAGCCTGGAATTTTGAATCATATTGTGTTTCTGGCTTTCACTTATGATTTTTGTTAAGGGTTAAAAATTTGGCTACATTAATAATGATATTATAACTATTTTTTCCTGCATTAAAATTGATGGAGCGACATAGGCAGGTAGGTTTTGAAGAATGAGGGTTTTCTAGAAATGGAGGTGGCCTAGAGCCTCATTTTGTACATAGGCGCAAACATCCTCCTTCAGCACGGGCCCAGAGGCAAAATAGATGAGAGATCCACATGAAGGAAGTACACCGTATTGACAACACATCAGTTTCTAGGTAGAATTGGTGGGGTTATCCAAAGATTTTCACGGGAGTCAAGGGAAACCCTAGGAGGGATGAAGCCAGTTGGAAGAAAGCATGGGTTCCACAGCCAGATCAGTAGGTTAAGTCAATCACAAAGGAAGTCCCAATGACGATCGATAATCGGTCGGCAAGCATTAGAATTGAAATAGAAAGTTGGAAGGCCTCAGTCCAAATGCTGAGAGAAAGGGGTTTTTTCATGAAATGAGGTGGATGATGGCCATCATACCTGAAAATAAGGGCATGGGTGGATGAGGAATGGGGGCCACATTTTTGCATCAAACCTTTCCAAATGGCTTCTACTTGATTATTGCGGGCTCTGTGAGGGAAAAAAACATCAATAATATTTAATGGCCCATTTATGATGAATGGTATTGGCATGTACATTAAATATTGGACCCCAAACTTCAATCCAAAACAAGCCTCAATGGAGGAAATAACCATTTGGATCAGACTCTACAATCTTCCATTTGAATACTAGAATGCAGAAACCCTGGAAATGATTGGCAACAAATTAGGAATGTTCATGAAAGCAGATAAGGTGATCTCGAAGGAGGACCATTGCATGTATGCCCGCATATGTAACATGTAGAAACCACACCCATTACTTCCCAAATATGTTGAGATCAAGACTGTTTAAGGGTACTGGTGGCAAGAAATCCAGGTCAAAGAAATCATGGAGAAATGTAAAGCCTGTAAAGAATGGGGGCATAAGGAGAAAGAGTGCCAAACAAAGAAGAAGGGTAAAAAAGAAGTAGAGTACAGTCTAGATGATAGAATGGCTAAGATGTTTGAACTAGGAGAAATCTGCCCAATTGCCCAAAGGGAAGGCCAGAGTACTGAAGCCCAGCCGAATGTAGTCGTGTCCATGGAATTGAATATTTTAAATAAGGAACTGTGGGCCTCTGGCAGTACACCTATTGCAGGAAGAAAAGAGGCCTTGGGTTCCTTTCAAGATATGGAGGTCCCAACATGAGAATCTCATGGTGCAACCAAAAAGGTAGTGGACTTGAACCGGACAACAAAAGGGAATGCCCTGACCATCTGTCCCACGGTAAGTGAGACAACAAAAGCTACTGATGCCGCACAAGGTATACTGGTTTACAAGGGGGTTGATAGTGCAGAACTTGTAGGCTTTCTTGACTCTACTGAGGCCCCTTTCAAGGACATTCAAATGTCTCTAGTGAAATAGGAGATGGGGTTTTCTTTGGAGGTTGACACAGAAGTAGGCAATTTGGAAGAAGAATTCAGGATCCATTAGGAGCTGGGAATTATAGAGCAGTGGTTGATCAGTCAAACTTATGCAAAATTAAGTAAAGCCAAAACTAGAGGCCACCTCTCTAGAGGAAGGAAATCCATTCAAAAATTGCTGGAAGACGCCGACAACATGAAGGGTCAATCAAAGCTCAAATTTGAGAGAGATTTATTCTCTCCTAGTCAACAATGAAAATCTTAACGTGGAATGTCAGGGGCTGCAATGCCTTTGACAAATGGCAAATGATCAAGAGGGGTTTTGATCAGACACATCTAGACATAGTTTGCATTCAGGAGACAAAGCTAGAAGGGGAAGAAGTAGCAAGAATTTTTGGTTTAAGAAAGAAATGGTCAGGTTTCTTTGTAGATGCTGTTTGGGCTTCTGGAGGATTGAGAATTCTCTGGAACCCAAGGAAGGTTAAACTGGTGGATGAATCTAAGTCAACTTCTTGGCAAGTGGAAAAAGTAAGTTCTCTAACCTTAAAATTTACTGGGTATCTCATTAACATATATGGCCCTTTTAAAACAGAAGACAAACGGCATGTGTGGGGTGAAATCTCAAATTTCCTCCGTAGTAAGGATCAGTCATTGGTGATCTTGGCTAGAGATTTTAATGCTACGCTTAGCCCTTTAGATAAAAGGGGGTGCAGGGAAGGCAGATGTAGAATGTAGGAAGATTTCCTAAGCTTTGTGATTGACAATGGGCTTCTGGAAGCAGAAGCCAAAGGAGGGGCATACACATGGAAAAATAGACGATGAGGCTTTTCTAATATAGCAAAAAAGGTAGATTGCTTCTTCCTAGCCGGTAACTGGCATGAACTTCCCTTGATCTATGAAGCTGAAGTTTTGGGTATCTCAGAATCGAACCATTATCCAGTATCTTTGATCATGCAGAAGGATGGAGTACCTATCTGATGCCCCTTCAAATTGGAAAAAATGTGGTTCCGAGAACAAGGATTTTAGAAATGGTATCTCCCTAGTGGATTGTGATGCATGAGGAGGAAGAATATCTTGCATACAAATTTTTCAAGAAACTACAACACATCGAAAAAAATCTTAAGGTTTGGAACCGGGTGCATTTTGGAGATATCTTTGTAGAGAAAAAAACTCTAGAAGATCAACTGAGTCCTTTGAACAACAAAGTTCTGGTAGATTGGATGGATGAGACAAATTTATTGACAGAGAAAGATCTATTGGGCATATATAATGAAATTTTGCAGTGAGAAGAAATCCATTGGAGGCAGAAATCCAAGGAAAATTGGTTGAGAGATGGGGACTAGAACACAAAATTTTTCCACAACTCCACTAAAGAAAAAAGGAGAATGAATAAAATTCTCTCAATTAAAGGCTTGAATGGCTCTATAACTTCAGATGACAAGGAAATTAATAAAACAACAATAGCTTTTTTCTCAGATTTGTGGAGCAAAGAGCACCTAGCCAATGATGAGGTACAAGAGGATCTCCTTAAAGTTATAGAGGCTAATATCAATTGAGAGGATAACAAGATGCTCATGAAACCAGTTACAGGCTCAGAATTAAAGGTGGTCATCTTCAATCTTGGGAGTGAAGAGGCTCGGGCCCAGACGATTTTCAAGCCTTCTTCTACCAACAATTCTGGGGAAACACTGAAGGATGAACTCCTACAGGTGGTTGAGGAGTTGCATAAAAATCAAGCCATGTTGAAGGATTTTAACAATACACTTGTTGCTCTCATTCCCAAGAAGGAGAAACCAGGATCATTTGATGAATTTTGTCCAATTTTGCTTTGCAACACCATCTACAAAATCATTTCAAAAGTGGTAGCAAACAAACTTAAATTAATTTTGGCAAAGGTCATTTCCACAGAACAAAGCGGCTTCACATCAAACATAAGTATAGTTGATGGGAACATAGTAGCCCATGATGCTATCCACTGTGCAAAAACATGCAAACAACGGAGGATGATGTTAAAACTAGACATTAGAAAAACATATGACAAAGTGCATAGAGGTTTTCTCAGTAAAGTTTTACTAAAATTTGGCTTCTTACCAGTTTGGGTAGCATGGATCTCCAGCATGATTTTAGACTATAGAGCTTCAATTCTAATCAATAGGAGCCCACAAGGTTTGTTTGTCACTTCAAGAGGATTGTGGCAAGGGGACCCCATTTCACCATTTTTATTCATCCTTTTGGCTGAATTTTTGGGGTGCTCCATCATGCGCAAGAGGGAATCTAGGACTTGGAAAGGCATTAAGATAGCTCGAGGTCTCTCTCTAACCTCACATTCTCAATTTGCGAATGATACTTGACTTTTTGGGAAAGCCACTATGCAGGAAGCCACGATGATGAGGAATGTTTTGACATCATACAAATCTATGTCGGGACAATGTGTAAACTGGGACAATCGAAGATCTTCTTTTTTTAACATTGAAATTGGAACACCAAATGCTATAACAAAAATTTTTGGTGTACGCACTAGGAAATTGCTAGGAAATTTTTTTGGTATGCCTCTCTTTTCTGGAGCTTTCAAATTTACCCATTGGAAAAATGTGATAGATGGCTGTATTTCAAAAATGGAGGGATGGAAATGCAAATGGCTAACCATGGCTAGGAGAGTACTGATGCTAAAAATAGTGATTTAAGCAATGCCAATTTTTTCAATGGCATGTTTCAAAATCCCCTCCAAATTCATCAAAACTATACAGCAACAGATGAGGAAGTTCATCTGGAATGGGTCTCAAGACCATGAAAAATCCCTTTGACGACCTGGGGAAATCTTTGTGCCCCTAAAAGTAAGGGTACGGTTGGCATGAGGAACTGGAAGCTGCTTAATGATGCCATGGGGGCCAAGCTGATCTGGCAGATGTTCAGTGCATCAGACCAAAGATGGGTCAAATTTTTCCAAGTAAAATACCTTGACAACTAGGAAAAAGATAGAATTTTAACAATTGCAAACCCACCTAAAGGTTCGACGCTGTGGAATTTCCTTCTTAGTTGCAAGCACCTAATCAAAAATCACTTGACATGGCAAGTGGGGGATGGGCAAAAAAAAATTTATGGAGCGATTCATGGAATGGTCATAAGGAACTACAAGTAACTAACATCCCACAAAGGATTATCGATGCAACTTCACATACTTGGGTCTCCAAGGTGGCGGACTTCATTGACCAACAAGTCTTTGAGGAAGGAAACTTTGTCAAGTGGAAAGAAGTGGACACCTTGGGTCTGGCTACAACAGATGTAGAAAGACTAAAGGGAATTCTCAGAAACTGAGCTATTCTTTATACAAGGGAGAAAGATACTTTGCAATGGTGTGGGTCCAAAAGTGGAAAATACCCAGTCAAGGTTGGGTGTACTTTACTCAAGGAAAAATTCTAGTTAGTCGAATGAGAGGAAAAGGTTTGTTGGAATAAGCATGTGTTTCCAAAAGCAGACATTTTCATGTGGCTGGCCAACAATAGGAAAATATTGACAAGGGACAAACTGATGTGACTTGGATTTGCAGGTCCATTCAGATGTGTACTGTGTCGGTAGGCAGAAGAAACAATAGATCATATGTTCATGAACTGTGATTTTGCGCAGACTACTTGGAAGTTTGTCTTGAATAAATTAGGATGGCAGGTTCCTATGCCCGAAAAAATCCATGACTGGCTTGAGGCCTGGAAAAGCCCAAAATTTAAATCTACTTTTGTGTCAATATGGAAAGTAGTGCCATCTACTACCTTGTGGACCATAAGGAAGGAGTGGAACAGGTGGAATTTTGAAGGGAAGGAGGAGGATACAAAAAGGTTTCTCTCTAGATTGGAAAAGTCCATCTCGGAGCTAGTATCCAATACTGCAGCCCTAGTGAAGATTTCAAAAACTCCATTTGACAACCGAGACCTCAACATTTAGAAAAATTGGCCTCTAATCAAATTCAGGCCCGTTCAAGGGCTTTGTAGGGTTAAACCTACTTTTGGCAATCCAATCAAACCCAAATGGATCCCACCCCCTCAAAGTTGGATCAAAGTCAACTTTGACAGAGGATCAAAAGGGAATCCAGGCCCTTTCGGAGTAGGCTATGTGGCATGAAATGAGCATGGAGACATTACGGCTTTGGGTGCTTCACGCTTGCTAGATGGCACCAACAACACAGTGGAATGCCAAGCGGCACTAGGAGCAATCCATATGGCAAGAACCCTTAGGGTGAATAAATTAATCCTGGAAGGGGATTCTTTGTTGGTCATCAACGGGATAAAAAAAAGGTGACATGGATGCATGACATCTAAACCTATACATTCGCAGTATACAAGCCTTACTTAGTGGGATTCCAGAGGTCCAAATTGCCCACGTATTTTGGGAAGCCAATGATTTTGAAGATTTACTCTTAAATATAGGAGTAAGGAGTCCAAGTAACAAAAATAAAAATTAATGGAAGATTTTAGCAATTTTGATATTGGATGGGAATAGATGACGCAACCAGATTTGTCTTGGCACTTTAAAAAACACCAGTTTTTATGATAATGGGGGCGCGGGAAGAGATCACAAGGAGATATATGTGTACTTAAATCTCCCAAATGTGAATGAGCCCAAGTGGCTTCAACAACATGCTCAGGGAAAGGCATCATGAAAAGACAGGTGGCTATGTTCGGTTTTACATGAGGTTGATTTGATGGAATAACATTTTGGCAACATGCCACAATGAATACTCTGTACTACCCTCCTCCCTTACCAAGGCTTCTAGAAATTTTAAGACACCCCCATGATTTCTCAGTACGAAGGCCATTAAATGTGTCAGTCTTCTCAGGGATGTCACCTGAGGAACGCTCTTTAAAAGTGGGAAAACCAGGAGAAATCTTCCCCAACAATAACAGTGAATGTCGAGAGAAAATCATAAGTTTTACTTTGTGAAGGGAGGTTGAGTTTCTTTCATAGCTTGGTGGGAGGCGCTGGTATCAATGGAGGCCAAATTCTCTCTTGATTCTCTGAACTAGCTCCCTGCTTTTAGGGATGATATTACTGCACAGTGGCTCGACAACGTCTTTAGGTTTGACGACCTAGAGTTTTTGGAGGCGGTGTCAACAATTTTTGAGGAAGAGTTTCTCAATTTTGAAGCAAGGTCATGGACCAAATTGGACATATCTTCTCTCTTCCTTGCCTTGGGACTCATGGTAGAGAATAAAAAGATAGAAACCCTCTTCGTGGCGAAGCAATTCCTGGAACCCAAGTGGTCGGGAGGCATGGAAGGAATTGTGAACCATGCAGTGTTGGGAGTGGGTCTTAGGATGATGCATGCTCCATGGCATTTGATTGGTGGCAGACCAGGAGCGGTTCAACCACTGGTGGTGTGAATTTCATCGCAACCCATCGAGGTGCGGCTCTCGGAGGTTAGATGCGGCTGGGTAATGATACATGACTTCCTGGAGAAGATGGAAGAGTGCCAAGCACAGGGCAAACCGACAAAAGAAAAGAGACACAAAGTCACCCCGTTGAAATCAACAGCACCCGTGGACAGCATGGGCAGGCCTCAACCATGGCATCAACTATAGAAGAGAGAGACGATTGGAGATGCAAAGGCGGCAAGGTCCAGAGCCATACCAAATTTCTCCAGGGAGGAAGCACATGGATGGTTCCAGTAGGAAGGTGCTGAAGTTTTTTGTGTTTGTTTTTTTCTTTGAATACCAGGAAGATGTATTGGTTAGATTTTTGTAAGCAAGGTGCATGATGGGTACCAAAAAATAAGTTTTTTGGGTAGCAACGTTTATGTTGATCTAGGTGTCGACAGATGGGTTTTTTGTGTTTTTTGCACTAAGGAAGATCATTACAACATTTGCTAAAATATCTTGCAATCTGGAATATTATCAATATAAAATTTGTATTTATCGATAAAAAAAATAATGATATTATAACTAAATTAAGGGTTAAGGTGGCCACCAGATGATTGCTCATAACTTGATGTCTACTCTAAGATTAAGAGCATAATATGTTGTTAATTAGTTCACATTTCAAATTAGGAAATCACGAGAAAAGAAGAATTATCTCTTAGTTGCTTTTGAATTTTATTGTAGCTAAAATATCTCTTGCATTCTTTTAGACGAGAAAGGAAAACTTGAGAAAGGAAGAAGTAGCTAAAATGTGGAAAACATGAGAAAGGAAGAAGTAGCTAAAATATCTCTTGCATGCATTAGAAATAGTGCACTTACATAGAATCATTTAAATATTTAAGAAAAATAAAACAAAAAGAGAAAACCCCTTAATTCCATCACACATCCAATGAACATTCAACAACTAAGAGAAAAAAAAAGAAAACAAGGCCACTAAAAATCACCCTTATTCAAATTTTCTATCTTTAACTTGGCTTTTTGACCAACTATGTCCAAATATTAAGAAAATTCGGATTGAGAATTTTTGGATGAAATACAAGATAACATTCTCCTTCTTAGGCACATTTGAGAAGAGATCAAACAACAATGGAAAATGTAATCTAGTCTTGTATAATAAATAATGCCTTTTAGATAGAAGTTGATGAACCTATCAATGTTAGACTCATAGTAATAATGTTCTAACAAGCTACAAGAAAAAAACTCAAACATACCAATGATTCAACATTCATCACACAAATCAATACAATAATCAACCATTTAACCTTCCCTCTTCATTAAGTGAATGAGCCTAGCTACATATGATTTATATCAATAATAACATTATCCTTCACTAGATTCCCCAAATTCAAGAAGTGGATAGTCATTTCAACTTTGTTGCTTAATTGATTTTTGCCACATGAATATAAGTTATTAAATTTTGACTATTAAACAAAAGTGAAATAAAAGGTATCACACCGAATCTACATCATTAATTTTATAGTAAAGTAAATTTAGAACATCCCAATCACATACTACATTCCATCTCTAATATAAAAAAAAATCATTACACTAATACCAAATAATACTTATATAAACAAATAGTGCCATCACTTATGATTTTCCCATATCAATGTAACACCAACAATAATAATATCCAAATTTCTCAGTGCCACCACTTAAATTTTCCCCACTTATGATTTTCCCATATCAATGTAACACCAACAATAATAATATCCAAATTACTCAGTGCCACCACTTATGATTTTCCCAAATCAATGTAACACGAACAATAATAATATCCAAATTAACACCCAAACTTTAGTTTGATACAAACATTTGTATAGCTATGTTTAGTGAAGTTCCTGTCTGTGTTTCAATATTTAATTCAAATCAAATTAAAGCTTAATGTTGGTCAAATTAAAGACTAATCATTGTTCTTTACTTGCTTGATAAATTCCTAATGCAAAGTCAACAATAAAAATATCTGAAAACCATTACTTATTAATATTTAATTAAATTTGGTTTACAAGAAGTTGATTTGTTCTCTACTATCTTTTTCAAGCCGTTTCAATGTCTCTCTCAATTTTAATCAAATCTATGGTGTTTGTCACGAGTTACATATAATATGAGAGGGATATTGATTGATTCATATCATATTCTAAATATATTCACTTATTTCTTAAATGGATAAGATTCACCTATTTCTTATATGGAAAATATTTAAAGAGAGACTCACCTATTCTTATGTATATACTTAACATTGACAAATGAATATACCTTAGTATATGTATTTTCAATATATATATATATATATATATATA